>MU967137.1:4289-51525 GCA_036418165.1 Cooperia oncophora | reverse complement strand
ACGTATCCATTCTCCAAAAAAGACGCTTTGTGGGACGGTCTGAACTGCTGTACCGCGCATGTGGCGTTCAAGAAAAGCGCGCGTGTCCCACGCGGACAAAAAGTGAACACGCGCGTTGTCGTCAACGTGTTAAACACCACCAACGGTCTGATACAGAGGCGCATTTTAGTTCAAGAGAACAAAAAAGTCTCCAGCACTCTTTTCTGTTCACTTCAGTATTTTCTCGATAAATGCGACTGTAGAGATGGTCTCACATGCGGTCGAAGGCCCACTCAACATGTCCCCAAAATGTCCGCTAATCCAAGTGGGCCTACTCCTTGAGGTAACCTTGATGACCAGTGATCAACTTAGAAAAAACGGGGATCATTTTGCAGTTCCGCTAACTAGCAGGCCTCGCTCTGAAGACACCTAATAACACAAGCCTTCACCAAGTTGAACTGCCCAAAAAACCTATCAGTGATGAGGTTCGAAGCACCTTTTGATATGTCCTTCTGATGAGTAGTCACTGAAAACTGATGGCTGTTCTCCACACGACCATCCATGTGCACGTAACTTGTTGGTACAACTTTCACGTAATAGTTATGCATAATAGCACCTGAAAGCTGGAAAACTTACTCATAACGAAAGAAACAGATAAGCCATGCAGATGGCAGATAAGGCAGAGCGTTTTGGTCTCTGTAATCAGTGGGTTCTTAACATATTAGTGTACATAGTGTAATTACGTCACAGCTATCGAAGAGCTAATGTCAGGGCGACCATCATTGTATAATCCTATCAAGTGGACATATTTGACTTCTGTATAGCGGGGGCTCGTGCAAACATGGTCAGTCAACGCTGAACAACGTAGGGGGTCCTATTCCATAATGAATGGCAAGAAGGACTTGCGCCGCACAGATCGCCCCATAACGAGAGAAATGTTGGTTGACAACAGCCCCGTAACTCTCCCAAGACTGCAGCGAAAGCTGACCGAGCGAGAGGGAAAAGCAAGCGTGGAAGTAGCGTGCTCGGTAATGGTTAGGGGCCTTACTGGCTGTGTAGCAGCGCGGACTGAGCATGGAGACGGCACCCGGGCATCACTACTCTACATCCCAGTTTTCGTACAGTCTTGAGCGCAGAAAAAGGCACGCTCCACCAGCTGCGGACCCATTCACTTCACACATGGCAAGGACCACAATCTACAGAGATGAGGTACAGTTTGTCTTTGAACGCAGTTCATTTTTACCATAAAGTACTATAAGAGTAAACTGAACCTTTCAACGTTCTACTGTGAATACCTCTATCACCAGTAGTATCCTTTCCATCTAAAGGATGTTTCTTTCCAGGGAAGTCGTTTCCGAACGACAAATGGTTTATCCGATGGGCGGTGTCAAAATTGGTCAAGTCGAGGTCATGAAAATCGTGCACTAAAAATGGAAAAGAAAGGTGATCAAAGATCTAAAGGACAAATTCAAAATTTAGAAAAAGAAATCTCGTTGCTGTAACGTTGGGCTCAAGCAAAAATAAGGAGATCAAAAGTACCGTGCGCGCGCATTATACGATGAGGATCTCCTGGCGCGAAGTGGAAATTCCCTGCAACTTTTGCAACTCGAAGTTTCCCATAAACTCGACAGCCTTCGTCTTTATACTGCTCCAACATCTTTCGCCATGGATCGCTCTGGTAGACATCTCATACAAACTATCAAAACACTGAATGGGCGCATTTAACTGTACCTTGCATTGCTCAACCTCATCAACGTTCACTTGCCAACCTCTTAACTGATAGGCTTCCTTCAGTTCTTCACATGTGTTGCAACAGCTAAATTGTTAAAAGAGAGTGCGATGAACGAGACACAAAAGAGTGGATGATTCACCTTCCTTCAGGGAGAGCTCCATAACAGCTACCGCACTTTAGAGCTGTAGTCTTGGTAGTATCAACAGTCTTATTCTGGTTAACTTCTGCAATTATATGGCAGTAAAGTGAAAGTTTTGAAGAGTGAACGGTTGTAACAATTGCACATCGAAGCCAATTATCACAACCCTACAACCAAAAGACACATTCCGCAATTACAGACTAGTCAGCAAAATCCCTTGATGAAGTTGTCCAATCCGCAATCTCCCTTGCCCCGCTTTCGCCGACAGTAGTGACGAGGGCAGTACGGCTGTCCGCCGAAGGAGCACCACCCGTAAACTGCCACGCTTACCTGTTGACTACGTATGCCAGCGGTTCTTTTTCTGAAACTCAGTAGTTGAGTTCATTCCGTGGGGACCGACTTTACCGACTCGCTCGTCTTGTTCTCTCGTCCGCTCAGCAGTGTCTCTTCCTCGAACACTCGTCCAATGCTGACCTTCAATTTGGCTCCCTTTTGACGTTTTTGTCCACTGACTTTTCATTGTACGTCAGTTTGCATCAAAGAATTAAAATAGGTTGTCCACATGCCACGAATTGCAATTGCAGAATATGTCTTTCACGAGTCATGGCCAGCGGTACTTATTGCCAGCTGCCTATTAAAAGCAAATGTCTTCATCGCGTTGCCGAAGCTGTGTTTGGGAGGTGGAGTAGCCGGCAATAAACCGCCTCGCTTTAGCATTCTTCCAACTCAGTCAAGTCCTAGTGCTTACATAACTATGGGAAAACTGACCAATTTTTTGCACTTCAGTGGAAATATTGTGCCCGTTCTTGTCCAACCGTAATTTGAATACGTCATCTTGTATGTTGTCCTGATTTTCGCCAGTTACATCCATAACATCGACAGTAATAACTAAATAAAATTCTGCGAAAGTCACTCGAGGAGTTGACAGCTAAGCTGGCACGAAAGAGAGTTCATTCCGTATTTCATCTCACAAGAGAGTGGTTCCACCTTCCCATGGAACTCTGAATGGAGATCTAGGAACATCGAGAGGGTTTTTGATGCCGATCGCAACGGGTTCTCCCAAACGAGCTCTGGGTGGTCAAAGTGTGCTGTGAATGCAATGTCACAAGTGTGTTGTCACGTGAGCACTGCTGAGCGACCGAAAGCAATGGCAGCGCGGATTAGCGTCAACGGTTTTGTTTCAAAGCCACTAGCATACAGGTTTGCAACCTACTCGTGAAAAAATTCTGCTGTCTCCGATAAAAGCTTTCACACCAGTTTTTGCAATAGAGTTATGCCCCAGCACAGCAAGTAGATCAAGTAGGTCAAGTATATGATCCAGCAGATCAAGTATGGATTTAGTCACTATTTGCCCCAGGTGACACCTACAACCCGTCTGACAAGTAGAAGTTCAAGCCCGGCTCAAAAACTGGCCAGAAACCCGTACTTGGGTATTTTGACCAGCTGAACACGAATATCACATCCACTTGACGCGGGAACGACCCAATCTTTTATTACAGAAACTGATCGCAACAACGTGGAAAATGCTTGGTGCCGATTCTTCAAAGGCGAATGTTTTCGAACTCAACGAGCGTAATGTTCGGAAACTGAACTACCCCTGGAGAGTCCTCAGTGGGTGCGCGTTTTGTGCTAGACATGCGTCAATGCCCAAACGAATGTGTTATTCGTAGTAAGCGGGTCAAACTACCGCCGGAACAAGTTTCTGGCCCAAAGTTCGATTTGTCGCATAGGTAATGAGTCTACAAGGGACAGATAATGGCTAAACCCATACCTAATGTGTCACGTCGTATACTTGAACTACTTAATCTACTCGCTTGCGGAGCCGTTAACACGGAGGAACTTCAGTGAGGGTCCCATCGGAGACAAAGCAAAAATTTTTACATCAACGGCATGTAAACCTGTGAGCTATTGGCTTTCAAGCGAGGTCCTCACTACTAAGCCTCGTGCCGTTTCGCACGCCCAGCAAAGCTGACATGCTAACACTACATTCACAGCGAAACTTACCACCCAGAACTCGTTTGGGAGATTCCCGCAGCACATTTAGTCTGCATATTCGTGATTCCCATTCAAAGTTCTATGGGAGAACGATGTGAAATTGCGTCATATCACTGCGAATGGCAGTGAAAACCGGAGATTAAGCCCCAACATCCGCATCAAGAAACAAACAAGGCTACAGACCAGCAGATTTCTATCTGAAATTATTGTACATTCCCAATCTAAACAAAGAACCGCAGCAGCAAGTTAGCGTGTGATGCAGCGAGGCACTAGTGGCAATTATGTGAAAAGCGCCTCACGGCGACCTCAGTAACACGAGCGTTTCTGGCTCTGGGAGTGATCGACCCTCACACGCAAGTTTCAATAAAATCGGTGGTTTGTCACGGCCTGACCCCAGCGTCTGTTCGCCGCGGCGCAAGCACCAGGCGTATTCATGTCAAACTGATGTAACATCCGCATCCAAGTGATCAAACATCCATTGTTAAGAAGTGTATGACCGATGAAATGTGAGACGTAACCCTTGGCTTGAGTTGTGGAGTGGTCACAAGAGGTGGACAGCGCCCAATTCTTAATCATATCTGTCGTGCCATACGCTGGAATTCGCTCCTAGGTCGCTATTTGAAGAACTCGGAACATTGAAAAGGAGGCTTTAGCTGGAAAAGCAATCGAACTGGAAATAGAGACGGTTACCGCTAGGCTACGAGCGGCACTCACAGTCGATGAGTCAGCCACGCTCACAAGCCACCACACAGCTTCATCTACGGCAAAATTTGGCCGCCAAGGAATCACTTAGAAGATTTCTGTAGCGCTTTCTGTTCGCATATTCGTAGTCGATACTCTATCGGAATACGTAGGCCTCCACTCAAAGTTTTATGGGTACTTGAAACCACTCCCTTATAAGGATGTTGGAGCGATTTTGGAGCTCTTTTGTTGCTGCGCCTGTCGCAATACTCGTAATTGATAGCTGCTTGAATATATTGTCTTTTTTGAGCGCAACCTGCTCAAAAAAATCAACGCATGAATACGTACGCCTCATGACAACATCAATCGAAGCGTTTGTGATTTCCACGGGTAGAATATGTCAGGCAAACCAGCATTTGGGAAAAGGAAGCACGTGCACCAAAGTGTCTCAAGCAAACTATAATACTTGCGCAGGCTACCTATGTTTTTCAGAAATATGCTCTGATAATGGGTTACCAGGATGTAACCGTCGTGTACAGCAAAAAAAAAAGAAATTCAAAAAAACTGTCAACCCACATGGACACGGCAGATAACGAAACGAGACATCGAAATGAACGTCCAAACGAATTTCAGATGAAGTCGTGTCGACGAACAGTTGTTCCACGACATCACCGCTGAGGTAGTGAGTTGTTTCTTGTATCGCCAACAAAGCGATCACAATGGAAGAGATCAATGAAACTGAAACATGACAACTGACCCTAATTGCTCAGGCTGCGCTCATAATTCTAAATTTTTTTTCATTTTCTTCCTCTTTCTTTCTCTTATGTCCTTCTTCATGTTTTGCGCGTCTATCTTGATTCGAGATATTGTCTCCCTCCATGACTGACTACAGTGTATTTTGTCTTGGTATCATTCGCATCTTAGCGTCAGCTTTTGTTACGGCCGTTTCTTTTATCATAGCTTTTTTTTAGCCTCATTACGAGTTTGCGAATTTTGTTTTTCTTATTGTGTTATCTCCCCCTCCCCCTCTATATTCAAGCGACAATGGGAGCCGGGCCGCAGCGAGGTTGGCGGACCTACTAAGATGGTATCCGAGTTCGAATTACGTCCGCCGTCGAACTTACAGTGTTGGGCGGCCACTGTCCTTCTGAGTTGCAAAATCTGCCCCTCCCTTTCGCAACCAAGAACTACACTGTCCCCTGCTCTTGGATGCAGTTATCGGAATCTGTGTTGTCTCTTCCTTAGCATATCTTTGTTTTTTCATTGTTTAATCTTTTGCGGATATTGTTACTAATAAAGTAACAGTAAAGTGAATTTGAGGGCAGGCGTCGCACCTAGTAACCACCCGCCGTGTTTCGGTGTCCGTCAGGGCCAGGGACTTTAGGAACGTACAGATATCGATCTGGCAAAAACGGCAGCCGTACAACACAAGCCGTCTGGCAAGCATCCACCAGTGGAGAGTATGGGGGAAGTAGGAAAGGGTACAAGACTGCTGGAAGAGTATGGACAAGCGGTGGGAGCAGTCAGCAGGACTGGAGGGGCGAAATTACGGCAACGCGCAACTGCCAGTGCTCACACAAATACCCTTAGTACATTAACTCAATTGCGTACCGCGTGCTACACATGGTGAAGCCACTCTTAGTGTGAACTCATTTAGGCCTTTTATAGATTGACTGGAAAGAAGTATGTATATTCTGAAGTCGTGCAGGGACAAAATATGTTGGGGAAATTGCGAGATTGAATAATACTGTGTTGCTAGCATTCTTTCAAAGTAATTACTCAACTGTTACAGTTTTTAATTAACTCTCATTTAACATATATAAATTTATCCGAAATTCCTGCTTAGTATACGACTTGAAAAATTGTAAAATGGGTGTGAGTGAAACAGCTGTCTAACAAGGGAGGTCGTTTCAGAGGCGTGGTGACTTTTTCAAAATGGTCTTGTGGCATATTGGTAGGGGCACACTTACGAGGACCGAGATAAAAACTGGAGGTTCATTTCGCGTGCGAGCGCTGTCACGAATAAAAAAAAACGTAAAAAATAAGGTCGATGGTCGGATGCCGCCCGAGGACAAAATATTTGCTTATTCTACAATTTTTCAGTTTTTTGGATCCATGTTTGCTTAAATAATTGGTGTCCTATACAAAAACATTGTCACGATAACAATCGTACTTTTATGGAAGCAAAACTGCTTTTTTCTTTCGAAATTCGTTGTATGCACAGACTCAGCTTCCTGCGGTATGCCGTGCCAGATGGCACTGAACGAAAATAAAGTCTAGAAGTCGATGATGGCAGGATTGGGTCGACTTACCCCTAGAAAAATTTCAGCGAAAAATTTTTTTTGACTTTTTCGGGTTGTAGTGACCGACGCGATTTGCGTCGGCAGTGTGAGCAGAGTCTGCACATCTTCGTTTACAGGCGATGAAGTACGTTGCGCTACGGACAACCCGGACAACGCCAATAAGCAAACCCAAGAAAGGTCAGAACAATTGTTGTTCTAACGCAATAAATCGTTTTTAGTGTCCCATCAGTGGTCCTGAACTCACAAAATATAACTCATTATTCTGGCGTCCACGCAATTTGACAACAGAATTAGCGCTGAAGCGTTCTATAAATTGGTGTGAACAGTGATACGAATTGAAGTGGATGAAGGACGACAATGTGGGCCACAAATATGTCTGAGTAAATCGCACCACACAGGAATTACTAAAAATTCCGAATACTGCGCACCAACGCCAATGAATTAGCTAAAATTCGCAATCATGATCCACTGTGAGCCTATGACCGATGAACGCACCAGCAAGCAATCTTGTTCATATAGTGGGACGTGAAAATCGAAATAGTTGAAATAGCACTGACTCATTAGCAGGTACAAGCTACTCAGATGTGCCATAAATGGCAAATTATCTGAGTTAGTACTCATGCGCAGAACACTAATGGAAGCGAGAAACAGCCGAAATCCTAAAAAAATGCAAAAGCCACGAACGCAAGAGGAGGCCGAACCATCAATCCACCTCACTGTCCAATTGCGAAACCTTCACTCTATCCACTAGGCCATCCGGTGGCTCGACACGTTAGCAGCTCTATATCGTTCATGACAACCATTGGGCAAGAACCGTTCACCCTGTGAAGCACATGACCCAAGGTTGGAAGCTCACTTGCGCGATTAATTTCGCTTCGATTCAAATAAGCCCCTTTATAAGGACCCCCCACTCAGGCAACTGTCAAAGTTGCAGTCGAGTCTACGCCGTGAAGAGGGCCAGAAGACGAAGCAAGATTCCAAAAAAAAGTTTTCTTTCAGCTGTTTTTTACCAGTTCTGCCAAGCGGCGCAGGGGGCGAAAAATGAAGCATATTTTCAGGTCGCTTAGCGTGAGCGCCCTAACAAGGATATGCAACAAACAGTTTTTCGAAAAGCCGCACCACGGCCCTGAACGACCCCCTTGTAGGCAACTGCGTTACTTTTTCAAGTTCCCACTAATTTTGTCAAGCTTTTTTGGCTAGTTTCGCATTTTCGGCTTTCCTCTGTTTATCACGTAGAACAAGTATTCGAATCGCCCTCACATACGTATACTTATAAAAGTGATGGGCATATACGAATGTGTGTGCAATATTTTTATGTTAATATGTATAAGCAAAAATCTATGTTTTTATAGCTCAGCGCGCCAAGAAATCGCGTCGCGCAAATACACTGCGGTACGGCAATGGTTAAACGAAGCCCTGCGGCCGCGCGTTAAGTTGTACACAGGGTCGTCGCTTGACCTTGCTGCTAAGTAATCGCCGCCAAGGCTAGAGATTGCCCCACTATCGCGACTTCCACAGTGAGCGAGGAGCGGAGCCTACAAGCCGGCTAAATTCTAGTTCTTACCCGGCCCAGCTGGACCGCCCACCCTACCTGCCGTGTGCGGAAAGCTGCTCAGTTATTCTCTGTTGGGGCGGCGGGCATTAAACGAACGTGCATGTCGTTTTTTTCTGACCACGCTCGTGCCCATAAATAATACTGCTCTCCCATTGTGGAGCACATGTAGGCGAACTGCAACCATCTCGACCGCGCTGAAAATCACGAGTGATACAATTTTCGTGGTGCAAAGGCTCGAATACACTAAAAAGACGCACGCTACCGTAACCCCAATTTCGGAGCCCGAGTTTCTGGAACTCTCTTTTTAGTGTTTCTTCGTCCCGTTTTTTGTTGTTTTACCGTATTCTTTTCTTTGCATTGGATGATATCCACTACTGGGGGCTGCGATAAAGCGATTGGTGAGCCAGGGGTCGCACAGAGACCGCAGGGCGGTGTAGACTGTCAGGGACGATTTTGTTCATGGTGTTCTTGAAGGCTCTTCTTGCTTTTTTTTCTTTTCTGGGGAATTACTTATCAGCTACTGTTTCATAATTAAACATCAACTATCCATGACACTTTTATCGCGGGAGCTGTCTTTAAACTGCATAATTCTGTGATTTAGCAGTTGTACACTGCGGTTGCACTCGTCGGAATCCACGCCCCTGATTTAGCAGTCTGCTACCCCTACTTCCCTTACTCTCCACCCCTGGTGGACGCTGCCGCAAAGTATGAAGGCAGGCTTAGTGGGAAGACACACGCTATTAAGAAATCTTGTCACATCTAAATATAATCTCTTCTCACCCATTCCGCCACTCAGAGTTTTAACCCTAAAGTCTTCCATCGGCTTGGAATAGGCGTCAAGCTCCCGTAAACGAGAGAAGAGAGCCATCGGGAATCTGAATGTCAGGTCTACTTTATATATCTAAAATGGTATCATGCAAATACATAAACAAAGCATACAACACGTTGAGAAACTACCATTCATAAAGACAACAAAGGATTGTAGCCCATATTCACAGATTCATAGATTTGCTTCAGTTGAGATACGATTTATTTACGTGAGCATTCACGGACAGGATAGACAAGAAATTCAAAGTGGCGCTTATCAAGCGCTACAATCATAAATTATGTGATCATACAATAACCGTAACAGTGAACAATACAGAAACACCTGACAGAAGCCAGGTCACCACTAGGATTTCAAGATAGTTGTTTCTTCTGCTTTAGTTTCTTCGACTTTCTCTAACCAATCAACCACCGCAGACGGATTCGCTCCAGCGTCTATTACCTGGAATTTCGTTCATTTTATGTATCAAAGCATGAAAGAAGTTAACATATGTATCGTAACATCGCCATTGCTGATTGTATAGTAAGGAACGTACTGACATCATATTCTCCTGCTCGGCAGTTAAAAACAGTTACAAGCATTTTCGGTTAGCTTTTATCAGAAAAATAAACCAGTGCTACTAAAGACGATGCTGAAAACCCCTGCGTAACACCTGGTAAGTTTTGACATTGAGTAAAAAAATAGAGGGTCTTGTCTAAAATTCAGTCTCCGCTGTACCACAGCAGTAAAAAAACTACGCACCAAAAAGTCACAAATAGTAATGATAATGAAAAAAGCTCAAGAAAAGATCAAAACTGGGAGATTTTTCCAAAAACGGCATCATATGTGAAGCTGCAGCAATATTCAATAATCTGAGGTGGTAACAGTTCTCTGAAAGACGACTTATATATTCTGTCGTGTCTCCCGACGATGACTGTTCCGCTTTCGATGTGCGACTCTTCGAACGAGGTTAGTGTTTTGAGAAAAGTACACTCGTACTTAACAGGGATATTTGACGCAGTTACCACCATTGTGCCTTGAGAGCTACACTTCTTATCCCTCGGACGGTGTAGGGTGCAGTTGAAAATGGCTAAGATGGGTTACCCATGGGCAATGTACGTTCATAGCAAATCGAACGCTCGACCTTACAAAAACAAAGCGACCCCTCAGCCGTTGAGATAGTAGAACCCAGTACGTCGCCCGCCTCTGAAGATATATGTCGATCATGAAAACTAACCTTTCAAAACGTCTGTGTAACTTCGAATGTAGGATTGCGAAGCAAAGCAAATATGTGCAGCACTTCAAATAAGGGGTTTGAAGAAATCGGGAGGTACACACGTCATTTCATCCTCCCATATTTCACAGAATACAGCAGAATAGAATTAAAGAATAGAATAAGAGCAGAAAGAGAAAACAGAATTTTTGTATGCAGGATTATGCACGCAGACGTCTTTTATGGTTTGTTGCTGGCCTCAAACACAACCTACAATCAACAGATGTGTTAGAAGCAGATGATAACGCTTTTTCAAACAACGAGTACATCACTCCCTGATGAGTGGCGATCTGAACGCCAGTCAGTGTATCCAAGCGTACACCCTCGGGAAATTCAGAGCGTGAGTAGCATGGGTTCACACAAAATCGTCCCACCTTTTCAAGCGATGACCCGATGGTTGCATAAGGCAACAGCGCAGGGCTTTATGCTTCATGCTTACTTCAATGAATTTAGTAAACCTCTTCTGCAAACTGTTACATGAAAATTGTACACAATTCTAAGCAAAGAGCAAGGATAGCCTCAGGTCTATCCGTACACGGCAGAATTGAAATAAGCAACTTCAA
Source organism: Cooperia oncophora (assembly GCA_036418165.1). Classification (NCBI taxonomy): domain Eukaryota; kingdom Metazoa; phylum Nematoda; class Chromadorea; order Rhabditida; family Trichostrongylidae; genus Cooperia; species Cooperia oncophora. The sequence continues at coordinate 40,500 of MU967137.1, read as the reverse complement.
TGCGTACAATGATCAGATATCAAAGCATGTAGGCCTTTTGTAATGCGGCGACGAAGCCAGAAGGCAGACATGTACAGGTAGTGATCACGTCTTTCAGGAATTCCGTTTTCTCTGCTTTTTGATGCAAAAAGTTCAGAGAAATGGTGGAAAAAGCACGGCGTAGAAAGCTGTACCTGTGCGATGAAGTAAAATCACCGTAATCAATACAGACGACGTTGACACTGCCACCTGTAAAGCCGCATGATTCCATAATTCATGAAGGGGTGGGCAGGTTGTTCTCAATGCAACGTCAGCGAACGGCGAGCACCTTGGCAGTTCATATCATGCAACCTATCGGAAATACGGCGTATGCAGTACGGAGACACTAAGGCAGAAACCTAATCGCGACGACAGAGAAGCTCTATCGTCAGCTCGTCATATCTGCTTAAAAGCAGTGGGCACGAACTGGAGGTGGGCGGTTGTCGAAAACATCGTTGGTTGAGGCTGGTGAACCTGGCTTCACAGCCATTCCAACAATGTTAGCGACAGTTGCCCGCCCTCAGCCATCGCCCACTGCCTTTGAGTTCTAAACGACTAAGAGCGCGTTCAGACTTCGCGATCGCGCGATGGCGCTACTGTGGGTGAAATTACACCAGGAGGGGTCATGTTCGTTCATGTTCAACTCAACTAAACAAACAGCAACAACAAAGTTCTGGGAAGGGAGTCGTACTGATATCACCATTTCTCACAGCACGATGCTGTATTCTCCCCCAATGCAGTTCCAAAAACGATATAAAAGTAAGTTCGACCTTTTTGATGTCTTTTAGGCCGTGTTCATATTCGCAGTACTGACGATTTGCAGAAACCGTCGAAAGGAAAGGTTGGTATAGACCTGGAGGACGGCAGAACAAACAAAGCAAACACAATGTGACAAAAGTAAAGTGAATATCTGGAGGACTGACAAAATCGGAGGAAGGGAGAGAAACAACATCATCCGCTGTTGAAAGTTCTGCGTGTCTTACTTTTGGAACAAGACGTTCAATACTCCGCTTGAACGTACTCAGATGCAGTATAATAAAAAAATTCAGTATAATAATTAGCATATTGTATATTTAGTACTATTTTACATAGGAAATAATAAATAACTCGAAGATATTTCGAAACGTTCCTTAAAATTAGGAGGGCGTTATGTACACAAAGGAAGAAAGAAGGAAAAGGAAAAAAAACAGGAACAATAAACATGAACGAACATGACCCCTGGTATAATTTCACCCACAGTAGCGCGATCGCGCGATCTGGATCGCGCGATCACAGCGATCGCGCGATCGCGAAGTCTGAATGCGCTCTAAGGCAGCGTTCAGACTTTGCGACAGCCAGCGACTCGGTCGCGCGTTCGGCGCAATCGATGTCGTAGAAATCATGCCATCGAATCGCGTCGAACGCGATCGAAGAGGTGTGGTCGCGAAGCCTGAACGCTGCCTAAGTTCTGCGAACTACCGGAATTTGACCTTCTGCTCTGACTGTGGTAATTCGCCGTATCTAGAAGTTCTCTAGCTCAGAGGGTGCGGAGCCATTCCGTGCTCAGAGTGTGCGGAGCCAAACACTGCTCGATTCGTTAGGATGAGTTGGTGGAAGTAGAAAAAGAAGGGAGTGGAAGGAAAAGATAGAAGAAGAGCAAAAGGGAGGATCAGCAGTTGACAGACATTTCGAGACTCTCTGATCTGGCTCTCATGAATTACGTAATGTTCTTGGACCACGGTGACCACATATTCCAGACTTGTACGCAGTGTTTGGCTCATATACTACCCTCCTCGACCGCTCACCATTCCACTTCAGCATATTTTTTGAGCGTTCGATGTCCAGCAGATGGCGCCCTTCACCTGTCAACTTTCAAGCTTCGCGATTACAGTAACAATGTATTCATACACTGCTCCTTGTGAGAACGTGAAGGGCCGCAAAGGGAATATATGAACATTTTAATTGCTTATGAAAAACGCCAGGGCGGTCGAGCTAGCGCTTCGCGAAGGCGGAAAACGCCGCGATTCGGCGAAACGCCCGTCAATTAGCCGTATCGAAAGCTTTTCGCCGAAGCGCTTCTTTTGAGAGAAACGCAGGTCCGCAGGCTGTGAACAATACCTATCGATTGCGGTTGACCGACTCACCATGTTAAAGGTGTGAGTGCTGTAAGGCTACGACATAAAAGCCGTTAAGCTGAGAGGGTAAAAGTGGCCCGGGTGGCATGACGGATAGCACACTCTCCCGGAAAGCGTGAGGTGCGGGTTCGACTCCCATAACTGACCATTCTTGTGATAAATATGAGCACTGAACTGGAGAAATAGAGAATCAGAAAACTGGAGTACAGTATTCTTGAGATGATCTCCATTGGAAGTTACCACTCGGCAGCCGACTTAATGCTAAGAAATGTAGAATCGGTGGATTAGCGAAAAGAGTAAAGTCGCGTTTACTTTGCGAAGTTGAAGAACAGAAGAATGTGCGTCACATGAAGGTATAAGGATCGATCCTACCAATCGAGAGTATAGAACCAGTGAAGCGCGAACCAGAGAAACGCGCGCCGAGAAAGCAAACGCGAATCAATCTATTCCGATCGGTGGCGAATTGACAGAATGGAAGAACATAAGAAGCGGGGAATAGGAAAACATGAGAATATGAGAATAGGAGTCGTTCGATTTCCACCTCAACACGCATCTCCCATTCTCTAATGTTGCAAGTGTGAACCCAGTGTAGGGTACGAATCTTAATCTACGAACCGAACTAGACAATTGGCGAGATCAACCCGTTCGCGAATTCTCTAGCTATCGGTTTCTTCGTTTCGCCAACTCGGCCTTAGCAGTGGGTAGACCTTACCCTGGAAATACTACGCTCCAATCAATCTGCTGCGACACAAGTAATGCGGCAAGAAATATCGACAAATTGCACTTATGGTTAGAAGATGGAAATTCATAGGTTAAAAGGCTAGACTCACCCCTATAATTGCTAATACTTGTTCTTCTGTGAAGGAAAGGTTAAGACATCGGCAAATTCCCATCACTCCTGCAATAAATGGCGATTGCGTTTTCGATAACGAACACCCTTAGCCGTCACTATCAGCAGTTCACTTGGCAAATAAGGTAAGAGACCATTCTTTTATGAATCTTCCTCTTTAAAGAAATAGCCTCGCCCAGACTCACTTCCCAGGTCCTCGTCGGACACTTTCGATTGTAGTCCGGTAGACATGGATGACCTCCTACAGTCCGTCTGCCACAAAGGCAAACACCAGACCAGAAGCTGGCGTGGCGACCCTATGGAACGTGCCGACAATTAAAAATAAACAAATTCCACGTGATAAAAACGCAATGCAACGGCGCCGCGACGCAACCGCGCGCCCCGCCTGCAATGACGTCATGAAAACAAATGTGGTTGGCAACGTGCCAAGGGGGACTTCCAGGGGCGATACGGGTGCAACGATGAAAAAACGTAGTTTTCTGAGGGGACAGTGCCCTTTTTACTGAAGTGCACCCACAAAGGAGTTAAGTGTCTTGCTACCCGTATCAGGAAAGGATTGCATTGATTTATTCTTCACCGTTGGGCTAAGAAGCGGTTTCTGATTGTGCGTCATACCTCTTTGACTTGGACGAATCTAAGGAAGTTCTCTAGCAAGAAGAGAACGGTGTTTTGACCACTGTCGCCCTCTGCAGTACCGTGGGAAAAAGGGAAAAGGAGATGACAAGCGCGCTCCAGCAGAAAATTTATGACCGACAGCGTCTGCGCGCACGTTGAAATGGTACTCCGCGCCTGCTCCCCGTCTATTTTAACGGGACCTGGCTACAGTGACTGTTTTGTGTCTGGAGATTCAGATCTTCGTTCCCATGTTCAAGCGGGCAGTACTTTGATGTTTTGCAAGAAATACTGTTCCCTTCCCGTTGAGCTGCTAGCAAACGTTATACGACCAATGTTGGACCAAATTTATTGCATACTCAGCTAATGTGCCCAGGTCTAAGCTATAGGTGCAGTAGATTGTTCCATAGGGTAGTTGAATCAAACAGCATGATTTTTGCTCAAAATCAACATTTCGTGACCATCATCTAATGCACTCGCGTTTGTAAGATTTTGCCTTTTTTCTCATCTCGTTTTTTTGATACAGCTCAAACACTGGAACATAACGGCCCCTTGCTCACCAACAACCCCCCAGAATGTTTCCCACTGGAGGTGGAAGCTCCCAAACCGTGGCCCAGGAACCAGCAGCACCGCAACCTCGCCCTGGTCTTGATTTATTCAGGTACTCTGCTTCAGACGTTTGTTTGTTTTTTTTGCGTGATATCAGTAACAAAACAATGATCTGACGCTTCCAGAGCTTTTGCCAGTTTAACCGGTCAGAACTCACATTCCCACCAGCCCACAAATCAGTACATCGCTTCCTTGAGCCAGGTGAGTTGTGCACTAGTGCTATTTCGCTTTCAAAATAGATAAAAGCGCACTTGTTTAGCGTTCGATTGTTGGTTAGTTTTACTGTATGATTTTAGCCTTCTGTTCACGCTGCCCAATTGGCTGCTCAGCAACATTCACCCTCGATTTCACTGCTGCAACAAGGAATCAATCGTCAGGTTGGTTACCAAAACATTAGAAGTGAAGAGCAGTTTTCTCTCCACGACTTCACTACTGTTGTTTTTGACCATTTCGTGTCTTCAGACTGCCCCGCATCAAGACGCCCATTCTGAACCATCAAATCAGGTTTTTTTTCAGATTTTTCTGAAATTCCAAGCGGTTTTGGGAGGGTGTTTTTGCTTTGGCAAAGTTTATGTTAAACGATAGTTTTGAAAAAATTGTCTCCGATAAATTTACTGTTATGTCACGCTAAACTGTTTTTATTATTTCTTTCTAATTCTATAAGTTGTTCCAAAAGAAAGCACGCAGAAGTAGGTAGTGTGTTCAGGCGATGCGTGACGATTTTCACCGACGGCCGTCCTTGATGTCAAATTTCTTCCCACCCCACTTGAGCCATCAACAAGGGACCAGCAGAGGTTGCTTTTAATAAATTTATTTGTAAATTAATTCTTGGATTTTAGGGTCCCTACTCATCTTTATCAGTTGCTATTGTTTAGATGAAAGCAACCACCTTGATGTCGACACAAGTGGAACTTTTGCTGGAATCAAGGTAGACCCTTCTCCTGGAGGATCGGCAACGCTTTCGGATAGAGAGCTTGAAGAGGTTGGGTTTTTGTGTTTTATTCTATGTGCTGTAATATTCAGCGTTTATAGAATTATAATGCCCAGCACAGTTAATTGCTTCTTAACGACATTCCCGCGCTCAAGCAATTCGTAGGCGTCCTCCCTTGTCCATGTATTCTGGTTCTCAGTTTGAGGTTGTCCCTTCTTGCGGCTTCTCTGTAAGTCATGAAGGCGGTGTGGCCCTCATATGTGGCGATTCTGACGCGTCTCTGTTTCTCCCTTCCACCGAAACCCAAAGGCTATTTTCTGTCAATGGGTCCAGTTTTTGCTGCTTTGCACGCTTTCCATTTTTTTTGTTGTTAGGTGACATTAGCACTGGATGACGCCAAGAAACGCTTAGTGAGGCAGAAGCGGCAGGATATTGCTTTGCCGGCAGAAAACAAGCAGGTCCGGAGAACTTGTACGAAGAGGACGATAAGCCCTTACGTTGGGTGTTCCCCATGACTTTTTTTGCTTTTTTTCTTCCCGTGTGGGAGTGACCTAGGACTATGAGTTCATTATTGAACGCTACAACTTACAATACAGTCGGGGGGGGGGGTGTCTTCAACAAAATCTTTTTCGAACAACACAAGGCTAGACGCGGCTTTTAGATTTTCTTGCAATCCAAGTTTTTGAAAATAGTTTATTAGATGCCAGTGTTCTGTCAGCTTTTGTCTCGGAAATATTTATTCTTTCAGTAATAGTATTGATGGTGTTGTATCGACGTAGTGTTTTCATGATACTTTTTAAGGAATACGAATTGGGGTGAAATCATAAAAATAGCAACAACCTTTGTCAAATGCAAATACTGGTGACTGTATTGAAAATGTTTAGGAGTGAATAGAAGGAAAATTCATTTGTGTCTTGAAAGTTGTAAAATTTTAATTTGTAAAAGTGGGCTAGATATTGGATTTCTGCTTCTGTGTTTGGACCATTTCGATAATGAACTCCACTGAATGCTTTTCTTGATTATAATTTAATTTCAAGAGGCGACAATTATCTCTCAAGACTGAAATTGCAGGAATATAATTCGTCAAAGCAGAAGGGCTCACTCTTGTCTTCTGTAATTTTACCTCTTGCAATGCGGCATGCTAAATGGAATTTTTGAATTAGATATTCGTGGAATGAATGTTAAAATATAACGAGACTGTTCCTTGAAGGCGGGAGAAGTTGTAAGGAATAGGATCGGAAGTATTTGAATATTCAACCATCGAGCGTTAATTTTTGTGGTTGGGCATTAGAGGATCGCTACAAGTAATGGAGTTAGATGAAATGATGCATACTCTTGTAAACAGGCCGAATTTGGCCGCGAACCTGGTAAATTTGAGGCGATGTGTCACTATTGCTGTCGAGATCATTTACCTACCAGGTTCCAAAGAACGAGGCATTCCTACTGAATTCTTGTCATTGTTGGAATTCTGCCACATTTCTTTGATTTCGGTTCTAATTTATTATCTTTTTTTCTATCCGGTTTATCGATGACGGCCCAGTCCTTCATGAGATTTATACAGATTATATTTGTTTCGATAGATCTTATGGCAACGTTTCACACAAAAATTTTTCCTTAGTAACACGCAAAATCCGCTCAAAGATGGAGGGGATTCGGTAAATTTTTCTTGATATAACGGATGATATTGTGAAATAATCTAAATTCCTGTAAAGCTCACACAACTAGAATTGAACTGACTTTTTTCCGTTGACATCATGCCATCAACAAATAAAGAAGATAGGCTGCATAGAAAGTTGATAGGAAAAGTGCTACCTAGGAAAGGAGGAAAAAGGTGCCGAGCCCGTAGCTAGCCTACTATGCGCGAAAAGCGAAAATCCGTTTTTTTGCATGGAAGACTTAGTTCATCCAATCCTTTCCTAAGGGCACGAAAATCTTCTTCTGTGGTTCGTGATCGTGTCTTCGGCCATAGTAGTCACACAACATAAAAAAAATGGCGCAGTAGGAAGCGGATAAACTGGTACCGATCTCGCAGTTTTTAATAATACATATATGATGGCGAAAAAAATACGGGCGCCTATAAAAAAAGGTTAATTCTATTTATTAACGAATGTTCAGAAAATTTATTCTGATATAACAGCAAGCCACAACTTTATAATCACCAAGAATTTCCGAAGTGACAGCTATCAGCTTCGATAACAACATTAATTCGCTTCTTTATGGAACGATGATGAGGCGCAGGTAGACGTTTACATCGTTCCAAAAGTTGAGCCAGTTGTCTTCACCAGATTTTTTACTCTTCAACTTGTAAGTTGCCATTCCTTGGTTACTCGAACTGGGAGTTCAAAGGATCCGGGCTGTTCGCAGACCACAATCCTTCGTCAAAAAGAGCTGTTTCGTGTCTCCAGGTTCGGATCGTTGTTTTGGCTACATGACTGGAGGCCAGTCTTTTCAAGAATAAATTAGGATGTGCTCGCTTCCAGGCTCCGGCTATCTTGAAGACCTCTCATTGTTGAACTTTGCATGAACGTTCGCGTTTTTATCGCTAAGAGCGAAGTATATTGCTCAAGCACTGCCTCAAACATTGAGCTTTTGAAAAACACCTTCTTGTCGCAATTTTTTTTTCTTGCCATTATCTTTAGGAACTTGGCTTAGAAGTTGACGGTGCTTCTGTGTTTTTAGCTACTTTAACGATGAAAATTTTCTATAAGACCAGAGGTCCTCATTTCGCGCCACTAGCGTTTTTATAAATTTCTTGCGTTTTTCCTTCCGAATTTGCTTGATCGGTAAGACCTTGTCGTTGAACAACGATAACTTCAAAGTTTTGGTACAAAGAGATCACACTTTAGTCAGTTCTTTCTTAATTTTCGTCCACATCAGCGGTGGTGGCAGTCCACTCTGAGATTTGGCTGTACTGTCCTCCCCCTCCCATTCCCTTACAACCTTCTGGGCAATTCTCACAGGAATTCGAGCCTTCAAGGATTGCTGCTTTCTTCAGTCACTCTTTGCTTACCGTGCGACCGCGTCACGACTTGGGCAGTTTTTTGAATAATTTTGAAAATGAAATTTCTTCCTAAAAACCAATATAAGCCAACAAATATGTATTAAAAGAATGTGTTAATTAATTACTCACCGTATGAAAACGAAGCCAAATGCCATGCCCACGTAATTTTTCGCAACTGTGTGTTAACGTTCATTGAATATTTACAAAAAGAAGTTATGAGAAGCCAGTCATTATATTGTGAGGCGAGGGGTGTCCCGTGTTTTTCTGAAGGCAGATATATTCTGGCAATGTTGTGGAATCAAAAAGAACAACGCGTATTGTTGCTGTCTGAGCCACGCACTTGTCTTTCCCTTCTCAGTCTTGCTGGCATGCAGTTGATTGGGTGCTTAGCCTCTTTACGGTGTGCAAGGCCAGCTTGTTAACAAATAACATTATGTGATCGTTCCCGCTGCGCTCACACCTGGCTGACTAAGTCCTTCAAAGTGGCATATATTGAGAGTTCTGGAGTTGTTCCTCATAAATGGCGCCTAAACATAATTGCCTGTGCAGGGAAGTTGAAGTAGTGGTCATGTCGGTGGCTCTTATTAACAAAAATTCTATGGGCCTGACAGTTTTAGTGTATAACGATCAATAACTCGGTAGTAGAGTGCAGACGATTGTTCTTCTTTCGTTTTGTTCCTCTTTTATCCCAGTGATCAGCGGGAACCAGTTGCAAATATAGTTCGGCCTCTGTGTGACATTATACTTTATTAGAAAAATCCCCCCCCCCAGCTGAATTGTTTATCAGCTGAGATGGTCACAATCGGTGACATTAGTTTCTAAAGATCACTATTTGTTATCCCCTGCTGAAATAAAGAAAAAAAATTGCATCGTTCAACCACAAACTGGACGAATGCTTCAAATGAAAGGTTTGTTTGTTACCACGCGTCATTCAAAAACCAGTAAAAGTTTCAGGCAGGCAGAGAAGAAGGCCACTTCGGATCGCTTGGAATCATCGAGAAAGATCGAAAACGAAGCAGATCAGCAAGTCGAGGCTCTCACCGAAACGAAGAAGAACGTCTTAAGGTAGTACCGCACTGTCTCTTTGGGAAGTGGGGCTTTAAGTTGTATTATCACTTTCCTTTAGAATGTGAAGAAAGAGTCGGAGCAAAGTGAAGATGTGACAAATGGAGAGTGTAATATTGAATTTTACTTCACCGTTTTATTGCTGTTATTGACCGATCATGGTTTCTATGACCTCTTTTTTCTCTCACCATACTGCTTCATATTGCTCACCATTTTTTATTGCGCTGACAGCTCTTTCCAATATGTAATTCTCAGGTCGACGAGGGGAAAAATATCCCTTGGCAGCGTGATTATCGCTGAAAATAAGCGGAATCTGCCAATCCAAGCGCGATTAATGCTAAAAGGCCAGCACAAGAGGCGGTGGGTTTTCTTTGCAGTCTTTCTCTACTTTTCCGTATCATTAATTTCATGTTTCTATGAAGCTATGCAATGCACCTGGCCATGGGCGCGAATTGTTAAAGAGACAGAAGGTACTTTCATTTCTCCTTTTTAGTCGTTTTCCCTCTATTTGATGCGTCTACCTTATAGCCAAACATGAATTTGGCTGTCCGAAGCCGAGCTCAGGCAGACGACTTATTTATGCAGCGAGTGAAATTGAATGACTATAGGTAATTTTTTTAATATATCAGATGCCATTCTTCGAATTTTGACCACTTCTACTTACAAACGGGCTGCTTTTCGGTTCGGCTCTCAAAATGAAACTGATGGGGTACTAAATGAAGGTTCCCATTATGTAGCACTGACAGGAACGATAATGATGTCAGAGCCTTACAGTTCCTATGTGGAGCCCATTTAGGCCGTTTCTCTTCTTTGTTCTCGCACTAGATATATCTGGCATATCCTTCCTCTGATCCAGCTTCTCTCCACTTCTCCAGCTTCAATTCCCTATTTTTCTTAGCGTATTCCCGGGCTTTCTGTTATTTTACTAGTTTCTTTTTCCTTCTTCTTCTGGCTTCTTTTCCTCCATCTAATCGTGGTTCCTATGGCATAATCACTCCTTCGTTTCGTATCCTCTCTCGCACTCTTTTCTTCCAAACATTCCTTTTTCCCTTCCTGCATTGTGATTGATTCACATTTAAATTTGTATTCTGCGAATTACGCAATAGCATATTTATAAAGAAATGTTTTAGATATAATGATGAGACCTACAATTCATGCATGCGGGATTACTTGAGAAAACTGGAGCGGTGGGAAAATAGTCCTAAGAAAGTGTCCGTTTCTTTTTCAAAATATTCTTTATTTGAATGTTCCTGTCATTAAAGTGTCTTTTTGTAGTGCTCGTGATTTGAAAAATCGTGAAATATTCGAGAGGGCCTTCCCTGAAATGAAAAGAACTCGCGAAGAAAAAGAACGGTCTTGCCGGACCGATCGAATAAGCTTACGGGGTCAAGATACCTTAGATGAACAGCCCGCACCAAGTGAAAAGGTGACTTTTGAAATTTGTCCTTTGTGCTTTTTATGTGGTGCTTTTCGGCTTATCATCTGTTCTAGGGCCAGGTCGATGAAGAATATAAAATGAGGAATGCTGCAGCCATCCCACCTCTGATTATACATGAGTCCTCAATTAGACCTAGATTTTTTGATAACGAGCATGCGATTATTAAGAATGCGGCAGAAGAAAATAGAAATTGGTTTGTAAAGTGATCACTACTTTCTCAACACTTCATTTCTGACAACGTGAATGGATTTAAATGAGTTCTCGCTCCAGGATTGAAACATTTCTATCTTCTTGGTCGGACGATGAAAAGAAGTTGTTTCGAGAAAGGTTATCCGCCGTTGGTAAAAACTATGCCAACATTGCCATGTTCCTGGAAAACAAAGTAAAAATTAGATTGTGATGCCTTTATCTTTTATTTACTCATGATATACAATCTAGTAATCTTCGCTTTTTTCCTTACATTCACATTCAGACTGTGAAAGATTGCGTATTGTACTACTATTTGTGTAAGAAGAGGGAAAACTTCAAAGCTGTCATTCCGAAGAGAAAAAGAAAGCTTGCAAAAACGTATAAGGTAGGGTCTTATTCAAGTACTTCTCGGTCTACCGTGGTACTTTGTGTTTTTTGGAGTGAGATTTTATAAGAATTTTTTAAGCCGCCTGTTATGCCATCTGCAGAGGAATTAGCGATGTATCAACTGGTTCCACAGGATGCTCTTACTGAAACTCAGTGTGAGTCTTTTTCTTCAGAAGTCTTAAGTTGGTACTACTTACATGGGATTGGGAAATGTTGCCGTTATAACTCGAGTTCCAAACAGCTAGAAGGCATTTTGGGTCGATTTGAAGTTCTCTATTCATTGAGAAGAAATTCGTGCATGTCTTGACACGCCTTTTTATTTTTATGAAAGATTTTTACAGCTAACGCTTCTCAAGACAGCAAATGTGTCATGTGTCAACTGAGGATAGATCCAACTACGAACCCTGGCAGGGTACTGACAAGATCAAACTACGAGATGTACGGTAAGGAGCTCAGTATGTATTCAGTAGATCATTTTTCAGTTCTGTTCTTGATAACCAGTAGTCCGAATTATCGTTTTTCATTTACTCTCTATCTCCATGTTTAGCGTGCGAAGCGAAAAATTTCAGCCACCGTACTACCTAAAAATTCAACGTCTGCCTGCCTGTCTGTCTGTCTGTGTGTCCGGAAATAAGGCATAACTTGAAGGATCGGGTCAAGAGTGGCACGGAATATACATGAACTGAGCTAAGCTCCGCCCACTATAGGTGGAATGTGCGCTCAGCCAGGAACCACTTATTTCAAACATTCTTAACCGGGTTCTAGATAAGCCGGGAGAGCGGAAAAGAGGGAATTGATAGGAAATGGGTAAGCGCATGAACTGAGGGAGACGCAGTGGGCGCATGCTATAAATGGGCGGCGCTCGCTACAAAACCTGCAGAAGTTCAAGATTCGGTGTGGAGGGGGGGGGGTATAGGGTGAATGAAGCGGTTAAATCCAGATCCAGAATTTCAAGAAGAAAAAAACGTGTCAAGTGAAGCAGAGCCGAGCGATCCGAGTGGCCCTTGGTTGAAAATGTCAGGGGAAATACCCACTCTCTGCAGAAGGAAGTTCCCCCTGCGAAACCTGGGGATCCGACTGGTTTCTTAATTATTTGTAACATAGTTCACCTGTGATCAACTGTGTTACAGCCCAGTGGCTCCTTTTAGTGGAGCATTGCTCCCGGGGAATAGGAAATGGAAACTCATGACGCTTTTAATGATAAGCGTAAGGAATATGTAGAAGCTCCATAGTTATAGACCTCTCCGCAAGAGGCATTGTGAGTGTCGAGTATAAAAAAAGTTTTGCTCAACATTGTGCCTAAATTGCTGGTCTGATAAAAACGTAGAAAAAAAAGAACTAGGAAAAGTCTTCCATATCTATCTGCCATCTTAAAGACAGCGTCCGCGACCAACCAAGGTGAAGAAACCCTGTACTGTACAAGATCGCGGAGTCTGCAATCACAGAGGATATCCCACTCCTGGGACTCGAAATCGATTGATAGACGAAGGCAGAGAGAACAATGATAAGCTGACTCCGCCTGTCGTGTTAATCCCGCCTCGTTTGGTTTTCCCTTATCAATCCTCGCTGGCACTGATAATCGCTGAATTTCTAGCATCCTTTTTCGCACCTGATAGAGGGATTAACTCATAGATAGGATCAGATAAGATGAGATAGATTGGATAGCTTATCTTTTAAAACAACATAGGTAGTGCCTCATGAGATTAGCCGCAGCGAAGCGGCGACGGTTTGGAGAATTCACTGAAAATCTGCGAAACCCTTCAGGCGTCCGATCGAACAGGTCTTATTCTACGTCCTTGCCACGCTTTTTTTTACTTTTTTGATTAATGCTTTACTTGTTGACGGGGCGCTTCTTTAAATTTCACGAGGCTTTAAGCAATGTTTATCTTCGTTTTATTGACGAAGTTGTAGATCCTTTTTCTCATCTTGAGTCGAAGCAAAAATGTATACGCTTCATTTCATCTGCAAAAATTGTTTCTTGTTTCAAATAACGACTTAAAAAAGTGTAGGTATTCGTTCCAGATATTGATAAGAGTCGTTCAAGAAACATGGTCCAAGAAGTTGCAAAAGAGCAAGGCGTAGGCGGAAAAACGTTTCCGCAGGTTGAGTTGAAACTGAACAAAGGCTTATAAATAGGTTCTGCTCATTTCGGGTGAAGAGCCCTTTCTGTGTCATACGGTTAACCAATATCAAAGAAGAAAACTATCAAATTTTTGTGAAATGTTGTTTACGATAAAGAGATAAAACTCTTGAAAATTTTCGAAAAGATGTCAAATGGAACTATCGGATTTTTTGAAGACCGTTCCTGCGAACAAGTGTTCGCGAAACACCTCCGTGGCATTTAGCATCGTCGGCCCATTCGCAAAGAATATACCACTTTCGTCACTTAAAACGGCGAGATAAAAAAGCTAGAGACGCGTGAATGTTACACCATTGCAGCACGATTACTTTCACTCTCCACGACAACGGCTTACAAGCGAATTGCGCGTGACATAGCGTTGCCCGAGCTTCTTAGGAATATTTCCTCCGCACGCTGCTGGGATCTGATGATGGGCTTGCCGACTCCGACAAACTCGTCCAAGGCGCCCACCCAAGGGCTTTCTGTACAGATGTGTTCCGAGGAGTTTTTTTTGCCTCCTCTCCACTGGGGAGTAACTTCTGGGCTACTGGTTATGATTGTGTGCCCACTACACGTAAGACTTGATCACAGGTATTGTGTTAATGCTGATATCAAAGATGAAGAGCTGCTTCAGTACGACAGTATAGAGCGCGATAGTAGTTCGGGGCAGGGCATGTCGTACAGTTAGAATCCTCAGCGAACGGATCGTATTTGTCGCTGGTGGCCGGAGGGGTCGTACTAGCGTTTGAGAAGAATGCTTTTGGTTGATGAACTTTTCTGTCTTTCTCGTTCCATGTAAGCTGTATACTCCGTTATCAATTTTAGTTTTTTGAGAGGTCCGACAACTTTCGGAGAGTTCCGGAAAGGTGGTAGTTGGCAGAATTGAGGGAGAATGGTGATCATAAAAGGAGGAGGCAGAGAAAAACTTCCAGGGGGTCTTAATTTTCAAAATTTTTATCGATTGGCGGGTGCCCTGGTTGAGGACATCCGAGAGTGCAATCGCGCCCAAATGGGTAGCATAAGTCATGTTCGTTATCTAGCGCTTCTGATAGAAGTATTCATTCATGAGGAAAACCTCAAAACCTAATACCGTAAAGCAAGTATCAATAGTCGAATTTTTGGAGATAAAGCCGTCGAATAAGCAGTATAGGACGTAGCTGTGACGCAATTGATTTTGATGCCTCTGAGCTGTGCAAAATAAATTGCGAGAATCACCAGCTGGTGTCGCAGTTCAACGCATTCGATGTCTGAAATCACACCAGATAGAGTGCTTGTGGAATATTTGATGGGATCCCATCGTTTCAAACGATCCGTAATTTTCGCGGCCATTATGGGCACTCGCTGAGAGTTGGTTGCCATTTAGTAATGCAAACAATTAACTGATACAATTACATGGTGGCTAACATTAATTGATACAATTACATGGTTGTGCCACAGATCGCTCACTTGAAAAATCTGCAGTCCAACCCTGATGAATGTTCCATGCTTCAGTTCTAGCTAAATTCAGAAAAAATAGAAAAATGCGCAACAGGCTCGAATTAGAGCCCTCCGATTACTGATTCAAAACATTAACACGATCCAGAAGAGTAGCTTGATGAGGGCGGTTTCCAACGCTTTCTCTTCATTAATGAGTCAGCTAGATCCCGGACTTCTCCCGTCTTTGAACTCCACCATCTGCAAGTTGCGGTCGCGAGCATTGCTTCTGAAAAAATCAGAAAATGCAGTGGGGGCTGTAGGCTTCTGCATACTTAAGAAACGGCGTTCAAGGAGAATCGGCATTCTTGAGAAAATACTTGGAAAGGAAAATGTAAGTATCAGGTGTATTGAGAGAGTATCATGGAGAATCTGTTACTGGCAAAAACAGCGCAGGCATATGCAGCGCTCAGAATGCCGAAAAACATCGTTTCTTTCGGAATACTAGACTGATACCTGTGCTTTCCTTTCTACGTATTCTTCAAGAACGTCGATTCTCCCGACTTACAAAGTATGAACGCAGTTTTGATGAAGATGGTGATCATGTTTTGATGGAATTTCAGCGTTTTTCTACACAACTCTTGATCAGCAATGTCTACTGCAATCACAAAAGTTACATTTTTTTTGTGGACCCACCCCTTCTCCCTCTCGTTGAAACTATCCCAAAGTAAGTATGCGACGAAAACTCGCTCCAGACGGAAGATGCTGCTGACTTAGTTTCTGGCTAAACCCCTCCCTAAAAAATACTGAACGTTCGGCAACCAGCATATTTTGAAAAGACCCGCATACTAACATAATTCATGACCCTCCACGTATCTTAGTGAAACTTTTGTAAAAAAAAGGAGTAATTATCTCATACACAGGAATCGATGCCAGGAAACAAGGCGCGGACTGCAAAATCTGTACGAAATGCAAGGATGAGGTTCTGAAAATCAGGAATAGCGGGTAGGTTAATGTTAAAACCCTTGTTAAAATATCATCGAATTCCACGGTACTCACAGGCGATGTATGGTGAAAGTGTGTGCGTCGGGTAAACGCAAAGTCAAAGCGACCAAAGCGATGCCTGCGAAATGGCGTCAAATGGATGATCGACAACGTTCTTTCATGCTTGTTCACCTATCCATTCCCCGTGAAATAGTTAAATGTTGCGGACCATGCTTCAAACGGATCTCAAAGAAACTCGATATGGTGAGCTCGGTATACAAAGCTTGTTCATCTCCACAGAACGATTCGAACAACTAATAGCTATTCAGTCATCTCAAAAATTGCATTACTGCACGTTGGTCTTTTATTGAACCCACACTCCGTATCCTGGAGATGGGGAGAGCGTGGCTTATTACTGCACATAGACGTGGTGGCGGCTGAGCTTTTTGTGGTGCATTGCCGTTGTGCTGCTGTTGTAATCATGCATTTGTCTAGCAGGAAACAGTATAGTAGGAAAAGTGCATCCTGCGTCATGTATGTCCAAATGAAGTACGCTGCCACGCCCTCCCAGCATCTGGGATATCAAGTGTATGCCAAGATTGTTCCTGAGATATTGTTGGTTTTGATTATCATGTAACTGACGTCGTACTAAATAGTCACTCTTTTTCTAGTTATTCGCTGGAGACCTTGAGAGCGAGATGGCCAAGTTCGAGATGGAAAGTCATCAGACGTGGCAGAGTGGAGAGGTGAGTTACATTCGAGTTTAAGATAATCCATTCGCTACACATCTATTTTTTTGGCATACTAGCTTTTTGTTATTGCAAGAGGGCGGGTGTTCGTCCCTTAGGCGATCCGACCTCAAGTGACCCCCGCTTTTCCAAGAAAAGGCTTACAAATATATAGAGATGGTATTGTGCATTTCTGGATGACTTGTTCGGCAAATTCTGTAGTTGCGCAGTATCCGTTGCGGCTAACTAGGGAGCTGCCAGGTCGAAGTGTCCATTTGTAGTGAGAACAGACAATAGGACATGCTGTTTGACGCTGATCTCAAATCTGCAGAACGATTCTCCGAACGGAATTATGAAGGTTTGTTAAATGAAGGGACAGGGAGTAAGTGCGGTTGCCGGTCAGTTTGCATCAATAGCCGCGAAGCGCATTTCGCACAAACGGCAGTATGGTATAGTGGTAAGAGTCTTGCTTCTCAGGCGTTAGGTGAAGGTTCCAGTTTTGAGGGAGACAAGTTTTTGCATTGCATTAGGAATGTTTCTTTTGAGTTTAGAAAACGCAAGTGTTGATATGATCACACTTCACGAATCCAGTTAGTAATCTGGGTAATCCTACAGGACGTCAGAAACGACATAGCTGAATGGCGTGGACCTGAACTGAACTGCACCCCATGGATGCTCCACTTTCCGAAGTCACGTCAAAATGCCTGATTTGGTTAAAAACTTGTAAACCGGGGTAGTTTGACCAAAAAAAACACGCATATGGCGCTCGCGCAAACACGCCTTTATCGCCACGGGCACCTGCGAACACAAATCTTCTTCTGGATCACAATTCGTTCAAGCGTAGCAGGAACGGCGCGAGAACTCTTTTTTTAAACAAACTCGGGTGAGCACTGATGCAGTAATGACGCTACAATTACTTTTTGCAATAATCTTAAAAAACTCAAGCCTAGCAGAGATCCGATCCCATGATTTGTTGCTTGGTAGACGCGCAGGTAAAAGCACCATAACGCCGTTCACACTATCGTTCTCAAGTTTCGATTATATCGGATCAGGGTCCAAGAACCCGTCCGGTGATCTGAGTCTTCCTTTAAATGGCCATTTCGACCTGGCGACCTTCCTGCGAGCTTTTTTTGCGTGCGCTTCAGATATTAAGTGCCGGATTCGAACACTAAGTGTCAGCGATAAGTGTAGGCCTATTTCAGTTGCTTAATCATAATGGCAACTGTGTTACAAGAAGAATATTAATCCCTCATAATAGATGCAATAATAATAATAAAGATAATGATTAGTGGTTCGCTGAGATTAGTTCTTTGTTTCATTAGACGAATAAGTGCTCTCTTATCTAGTGTATAAGCTGCCCTTAGGCTTTGAACGCATAGTGTTCTGCAGGTTGCTTAAAAGTGGTCATTAAGCAGCTTCTAAGTCATCGGTGCAGACACCTACACCAGGACGTGGGGAGTCCCTTTGAGTGCATGAAGGGCACCGAATAGGCGGCTTCCCAACCCCGTGGATAAGACAATTTTTTCGTATTCTCTAAGATTTACTATTTAAGATCCATCGTGATTATCCTTTCTTTAGTATCTGTCATTCTTCATCTGGTCTTCATTTGAATGGCTGAGGGCGCGCAGAGTTTCATTTATCATCACTTGCCACTAATTTTTTTTAGATTGATCCCTTTTATTCCAGGCCGCAACTATTGTAAATTAAATAGAAATCATGGCTAAAATCTGCTTGTCTCCTCTAGTTAGTTGACATTTTTAGATATCTCGTCTTCAAAACCTCGTCTCTCAGTTTGGCACTGACTGGAGTACGATTTCGGAGCAGATGCAAGGAAGAACAGCGGACGACTGTCGGTTACAGTATGAAGCATTGTTCAAGAAAGAGGAGGAGGAAGAAGAAGATTTTGAAGAAGATACTGACAACTACAAATGGTACGTTGAAAGACTGAACTAGTTCGGTAGTTTATTTATATATCTATTTATTTTATTTCAATGTACGTCAGTCGTCACTATTCCCAAATAATAGAAGAAACAGGAAGTTCTAGACACTCAACTGACACTAGAAATCGGTTTTAAAAAAGGCTATGTGATTGAACGAATGATTAAACATTTGG
Source organism: Cooperia oncophora (assembly GCA_036418165.1). NCBI lineage: Eukaryota > Metazoa > Nematoda > Chromadorea > Rhabditida > Trichostrongylidae > Cooperia > Cooperia oncophora. Next base: position 21,929 of record MU967137.1, on the reverse strand, counting down.
GGAAGCGCCTAGATGGCTATAACTGCGGACAACCGCCAAAGAAGAGAAAGGAAAAAAAGTTAGCGACGCACCATTCTGGTGTTCTCTTCCTCAGCCACTTTCAAGCTCTCTAGTTATGGGATATTACCGCTCATAGAAATTTTTTCCTCAATTCGCGAGTTTTTGATTGGAATCCATTGGAGGTTCATTCGTTGACTGCACATTTTTGTTTTTACGTGTTCCGTGCCATGTGCCTTTACTACATTGCGGCTGTTTTCTATGGCTCTCATCAATTTATTGCAATCGCGTTATTTTGCAGTGATCGTCATGAAAGATGATATCGTCATGGAGGAGGACACACAAGATGTCCCAGAATCATCCGTAGTTACAGTTCAAGATGGCGACTTGGATGTAGATATAACCGAAGTCCCAACGACCTCAAACGCTACCGTTTTCGACCTCGCTGCATTAGATGTGAGTCGTGCAAGTTTTCATGGCAGTTGTTGATTTTTCGATGCCTACACCACAGCACGATGTTGGCAGATGACCTAAGGGCTACGTAGCTTGTTATGATTTGACAATATGTCGAAGGATAATCGCAGTAATCTCTAGAACCGGATCTAGCCGCGTCTCTTAGATGTCATCATAATTTTGCTGCCAAACATTCGCAGTTACCTGCAGGCTGCTGTCTTCAGTCGTTCCAAGAATTTCGCGAATAATTATGGTTAATATCAAGTAACGAGCGAAGAAGGATATTTTACATCCACTATTGAGTAAAGACTAATTGGGCTTCAAGTTAGTTACGCTGCTAAAGCTTCCACTAGTACCGTCTGAGTTTAATTAGGAAAGGGTTAAATTCGGCGCGCGTCCCTAGATGGGAGGCAGCATTTCGCAGTTTCGCTGGCTTCTTTGCCTTTTTCTGTTGAATTTACGTTCTGAATGTGGACGGGGCGCTGGAAAGCTCAAACCCTTGGCTCCCGGTTGCAGATAAATGGCCCTACTGGAACGACTGTACCGCAGCGCTAGTAGCTGGCCGTCTCAGACCCAACGCCGCGCGCCCTACATACATGAAGCGGCTAACCAGGGATGATTGTGGCATAAACCATATCAAGTGCGCTCAATGTTAAGTAAGGTCGCTGAGACAGAACATGCACGCAGGCGATTGCTTGCCATTTTGTTCTAAAGAGGAATTATTTTTACCGAAAAGTGTCACGATAGGGAGTGGATCTGTAACTGTGTTTATTTTAGGTTAAGCCAAAAGAAGAAACTCAACCGTTAGTGGAACAGTCGTCTATTTCCTCGGGATTAGTGAAAGGTTCAATAACTGCTGGCACACCATTTCGTCCTCCGTCTGTTTCAATCATTGAGCAGCCACCATCTGTTTCACAGCTTCCTGCGAATGCATCACAAACAGCGGTGACATCGCAACCCTCAGTAAGTGTATGTTTACTTTTTCATGATTACACTGTGTTTAATCCGCAAAGACAAGGCACGATTCATGCCTATGTTCTCCAAGCTTGCTTCCAGCGGAAGCCTTTTTCTTTTGCTGATATCAGTTGCTGTTTGGGTTCTCTTTCAGGGTAGCGAATTTTTCGCTGCAAGTCCTGACTCATTTAAAACCTGATCCTCCTATTTTTTTTCAACAACTCAAGCTCGCACGTGCTTCCTTTTGCTGTTTTCTCGTTCTCCTTTATCACATCTGACGCGTAAGCTCGATGGCTGTCAAAAGTCGTACAGAGTCGCAGTCGTGAAATGGGAAAAATTTATTCCTCAGTCAGGAACATATGCGTCAACTTATTCGCACGCATACTTTCTCGTCCGTTGAGATATGAGACGTCTTCACCATCTTCTTTCCCTCCATCCGCTCAGATATGTCCATGTCCTAGTCATGATGGCCACCAAAATGGACGAATTGTCAATGAATCCCATCCAACGAACCCTCCTAATGAGATACTTGTTTAAGAATAAAAAGAAATAATTATTGTGTGGAACGGTAGGTTTCACGCGGTTTCCTGTTAGATACAGACCTAGTAGATCAATTGCGGCAAGTGAGTCGAAGGTTTGGCGATTTTTTTTTCACGATTACACTCACGTAAAGGGAAGAGCGCTGTTAGCTGTTACGTAATGGGAAAGTATTATTCGCCTTAATCCTCTCGATTTCGTAGACAAACGTAAAGCTCAGAATGATTATATGGCGTGGATCTGTCCTCTTTAGAGATGTAATCCACTTCGGTTTCTAAAAATAGCGACTTTTCGGTGCGTGGAAAAATGTGACGATAGTCGTTATAAACGTCTGTTGCGAGTGTTATAAGGGTCCTGAGAATGGGTTATCGTCTTGATGGCTGCGCATGATGCCGGCGTGTCGTCACAGCTGCGTTTACTGCGCCGCCACCCCTTCTCCACCAGTTGTTGAAATAGGTAAGCGACAAACGCTGGTGGGAAGCGAGTGATACAGACGGTGAAACAGTTTTGACGCTTGCCGTAGGAGAAGAGGGACTTGGCCCTGCGCCAAACGCATCCGCGCTGACACGCCTCGCCATCTGGTGAATAAGGCCTTACAAGCCCGTTTCGGATTCATTGTGGCGATGTACACATACCATTAAACTAGTGGTTATCGCATTGAGCGAAGTAGCGATTTTTTGTGCAAAATGGCATCTAAGATTTTGATATCTGATTAATCAATGAGGTTTGACAGTGCCGTTGCTCACAATTTTCCGCTGTTAACAAGGAAATGGCCTTCATCAAGTGGCGACCACCTCTATCAAGTAACGAACCAAACCGGCTCGTCCATAAGTAAAAAATGTAGTAACCTGTGAAATAATGCACATTCCACAGCTCCTTTAGTGTAATGGAGAAATTGTGCCGGTTTTTAGAAATATTTTTCGTGATATTACGACATGGCAACCACATGTGATCGAATTACACACCACAGTAGTGTAACTGCTCTGTGAAACTATAAAGAACATTACAATGAGAATCCGCTGAAATTTTTGTTTTCAGCCATACCATTAATTCTTATATCGTCATTGTATATATATAATTGTTTGCTTCGGCTGTACCAGTTGTCTAGAACGCCCCCCCCCCCCCCTCACTCTAGACTGAAAACACGGCGTGTATGAAGCCTGTTGCGTCGCGACCGAAGTCCAAACTTGATATATTGGATGCCCTAGTTTACTCAGTGAGCTGTCCACTTCTTTTTATGGGAGAAGGTGGGAAGAAGGGCTGTCAAACGCGATCTCTGGATCGAATTCCGTGTAAGCTAAGCAAGATCTTTGTCTCCTCAGCAGTGGAATAACCATTGCTTAAAAGCAAAAGGCACGATAATTTGGTACACAGTCTAAAACTAGCAGGGTGCCATATAGGGAGGAAATGGCGAAAAACGAGGTGAAGCGGTCAAAAACATGCGCAGAAAAGCCTTCATTCTTCATGCTTTAGCAAGTAATTTCGAACGAGTTCCCTGCGGGCATCGTGCCAATAACCGCTACGGTAGGTACTTCTGCACCTATGTACTGATATATCCATGTAGCAGCGCGGCCATTTCATATCAATCGTTTTGCTTCATATTTACTTCGCAAATGAAGCAATACGAGCGTCAGATGCGGTCGTCCATTTGTGGGCGGGCGGGCGCGGTGGGCGTCCGGATTGGTATGTTGCAGCTTCGGCTGATAGGGCTTTATAGGGGTACCTACTTTGCAAAAGGCGCTATGCAGCGCTGGAGCAGGGGCGTTGAATTCAGATCTGCCAGCCGTATTAGTCCTATTGGTCCTTAGGGATTTCTAGTGCCAACTACGTTTAAACAAGTGTATAACGTCGGCTCCACCGTCTTGACCTTTGACGGTCAGAATTGAATATTTTTGAAATTAGTATCTATTTCGCATTTACTATAGGAGTCCCGCGAGAGGAGAAACACTTCATCAAATGCATGAATTGGAAATCGGCAGAAAACTTCAGTTAATTGAAACCCAGAAAACAAGCACCTTGCCCATCAAAGGGGCTGCTATAGAAGGACAAGAACCTATATTGTGGATGGCAGAACAGCGATTTTATAAAAAGAACTGCCTGTTGAAAGCACCATATTTTTAGAATAGTTCATAATTTTATGATGCGATCGGTAACTTATTTGATGCGAAAGTGTGAAATTATGTGCGCCCAAGTTTAATGCCACCCTCTACTTTGTTCGATGTTAACTTCTCAGCTGATTATTCTTCCATTCTTCTCACTGCCCTTTGTATTTTCTTTGAAAACCTTCCATTCAAATATTGTAACTTCCAATCACGCACAAGAGTCGCCGTGGGAGAGGGGTCAAATCTCCAGGATAAGAGGGTGCAATGTTATGAAGTGGGTGCTGGATTCGATGCCAGTCGATAAATGTTGACAATACGTACTGTCCTTTTGTGGGTTTCGCATTAAGCTATGCCTTGATCTCCCCCTCTTAATGACCAACCCGCGATTTTATGTTGTGGATAGTGGCGTGCAGTCACAATTCGTAGTCACCAAATGACTCTCCAAGAAAGAATGACAAGATTAAAGATAAAAGCAAACATCATGAACACCCTAGGTAAGGGCTTGGCAACCTCTGTGGACGAGTTCTCAGAACCTGCCCGTTAGCAAAGTAATATCCTGCAGCTTCTAACGCACTAATCGTTTCTCCACGCCGTTGTCAATAACATCTAACTGTGGAACAAAAGAAAATGTGGTGTAGAAATTGAGCTCGTGACAGAAAATAGCCCTTGAGTTTGGTGTGGGGGACAACTAGGCAGGCTTCAGAATTGCCCCTTGTGAGGGCCACAGCGCCTTCTTTACCTACTGTGAAGCCGCGAAAATGGGGTAGGCCTGGCGAATAAGAACCATACTACTCGTGCAAAGAAGGATCCCTACGAATTGTCTGAGCTTGGGGACTGTCTTTAAAGGCAGTTGGCATGGTAAGGTCCTAAGAAGAATAGGATTAATACGTCTGACAGGATGGCATTCCGCGCCGCTAAGCAGGCGCTGTGCGTTTTACAAGAAGCACCTTTCACAAGGAGGTGACCTTTATAAGATCCCATTGAGCTACAACATACTAGTCTGAACGCCCACCGCGCCCGCCCACAAATAGACGACCGTACCTGGTAGAGACCGTACCTGATATCGTACTGCTCCATATGTGAAATAAAATAGGAAGCGAAAGGATTGACATGGAGCGGCCGCTGTGCTGCATGCATGTATGGGTACATAATTGCAGCCGGATCTACCGTAGCGATTATTGGCGAGAGCCTAAGGGAAACACGTCCGAAATTGCTTTTTGAATCGTATAGAACGAAGGCTTTTCTTCGAAGGTTTTTGACCGTTTCACTTCTTTTTTTTTGCCTTTTGCCTCCCCCCCCCTATATAGCACTTAGAGCGAGTACCAAATTATCGTGCCGTATGCCTTTAATGAAACAGCGACAAAGGCGGAATAGATTAAACGTCTTTAAAGTGATGGTCAAGGATTCGATGTTACGTAAGGTGCTTTGAGAATGTGTAGCAAACATTCCCATGGGAATGCTGACGTGTACTTTGGCTGACATGCCGCGCCATATTAGTACGCTTTTTACAGGCGAACCAGTCAATGCTCAGCGGGCTCGATCAGAATACTCTTATGCAGATTCATCAGTTATTCGGAGGTGATGAGGTGAGTTATCACTGTAGTCTTCATTCAAAGAGTCGCATTACAAGTGCACTATCCCAACTTTCAGAGCCGAACTCGTGCTATCTTGGAGCAGTATCAGCAACAACAGCGGAACTATCAGCAGGTAATGGTTGTTGAAGTTTATGTGACTTTTAGCTTTCCATTGTCTGGGAACGATTTTGGAGCTGCTGTGATGTTGAATGTTTTTCTTTTCCTGCGAAGTGCTGCCGTATTTTCATTGTTTTTGGGCGCAGATCGGCGACGGGTGGGGGCATTTTGCACTTTCGCTGCTTCACCTGTTCTGGTTTACAAGTCTCACTTCGGTGGAACCTGTGAACTGTAGTGAAGCTGGAGGAAGCTCGTCAAGCCATTGTGGTAAAACCTGTCAATTTGAGAAGACGCTGTCTAGATGGGTCGAAACGTCGATGGGAAATAGCAAAAGTGCAAAATGCCCCTCCCCCGTCACCGAACTGTGCTTTGTTTTTTGTATTCTGCCATGAGAAGGTAATTTCAATATTCAGTATCATCAGCAGCTTGTTCAGCAACAACCTTCAATGGATCAGTTGTACCTGACATATCACAGTTATCAGAAGCAGGTGCGTAAGGAATTGTCTCCTTTCCTTCCATCGAAAAGACTTTCGTGTATGTGCAAAAAAAGGACAAAAGCAAGAAAAATAAATCAGCGGTAGTGATTTCTCCTAAAAAAAAATGTGCTCAGACCTCAATCGAATTTATCGACCGTAGATCTAGCGACTCGATGTGTGATAAGAATTCGTCCTTCAACACAAGAAGCAAACGGCCACCATTACAGATGCGACAGCAGCATGCAGCAATGCTGGTATGTATTGCATCCGTGCACAGAACTACTTCATGTATTCTTTAAACTTCTACCTTTTCGAAAATTCTCCCCTCCACACCCACCCCCCCCCCCTTAGCTGCTCTTTCCACATATTCTGTGAAGTCTCGTTTTATCGTAGTGCTTACGGTGGAGGTCCTGTCCAGTTCATCAAAAAGCCGCGTCTCCGGCCTAATTTTAGCTACGGACACGTTTATACATTGCATCTGGAGAAGTAGCTCACCCTAGTGGTAGTGCCCACGTCCACTCCACGGCTCTTTGGCCAGTTTCTAGTCACACCATAATTAACTGCACCGCTGTGGAGTGCTGAAATGATCGCGGTTCTTTTACCGTTGTTTCAGGAGGAGCGCTTAAACACTGTTCGCTTAGATCGCGAAGAAAAATCCGTTCCACTCACCCTTCATCACATTAATCTTCCAAAATCCAGCCAAATTCCATCGAAGTTTTCCCACGGGCAGGGATTTGGCTCGAATTCCGTCTCAAGGTATGATTTGCAGACTCCCCTAAGCCGAGTATCAAGCCTAACTTCTCTAAAAAGCGCTCGTTCTGCTACCGACGCCGCCGAAATGCCCGAGGCCCGAGTGCTAGTACCATATCTACTCGTCTTTCAAGGGTACGTCCGCTACAAGCTTTGCGGCAAACTATATGCGACGCTGGCGCCTGTTCGTCGCCAGCAAGCACTGTCGCTTGGAGCGGAGGACCATGCTCAAGGGTCAGACAATTTTTGAGTCTCAAAAATATGACTGTGATTGGAGTGTGGCTTGAGGCTCACGGAGCGAGGCATCAGGGGTGAATAGTTCTAAATTCGGTTTTGTGGTGCTCCAACGTTAGCAGCGATTTCGTTTCTAATTTTCTCTCTATTGTGGATTCTTCGCCCTAGTCCTTCTTTGATGGTAGCAACAAGGACGTTCTGGCACCTGTGGGAACTTTCGAAAGTTACGCTCCCTGCCTCAAACATTTCGTCAACCAATTTTTTCCCAACTCCAACTTTTCCCCCGATTTCACAATCGAGCAGAGGGGGGGGGGGGAGGAGAGGAGTATATAGCATACGTGAAAAGGAAAAATGCGCGAAACACACGCAATAGTTTTCTCGATGCGGAAAAAGCCCACATATGCAAGTACAACTGCCCCCCCCTCACTTGGAATTCCTGAAGATACGACGTGCTCTGTGTGGTAGATCTGGATGGTTTTCGGGGCGATGACAGGGGTCCACTTCTTATTTCGATTTCAAAAGCTAGGATTTTCACGTGCACTACGCCCCCTCAAGGGATGCCGTTGTGACCTATTGAGCTTCCCTCCATACTAACAAATCCCATGAAAATTCAAAATTTCTTTGAATTTTGGTCGAATACTCTATTCAGGGACAGATTCAGGCGAAACAATTGGAGGCGCGTCAGCTTGAGCAGCAAACGGCAAGAGCAAGGTAGGTCTCCATTCGACGAAATGCTACAGAATTCAAAGAACGAGTTTCTTCCACATACATTAAGTTCGATTTATAGGCTTCAACAAGAAAAACAGCGGCAAATTGAAGCTGCAAGGAAGCAGCTGCAGGAGCAAATCAAAACACCATGACATCACCGCTGCGAACATCGACAAAAACACGATAGCTATGGTGGTAAGGGCCTTTGTTTCATTCATTACTCGCGTTTTTTTTACAAGTTGTTCTTCTCTCAGCATCGAGTGGGAGAAATTAACCAGTCTTTGCAAACTGCTTCCTTGACTCAGTTGCAACGTCAACAGCTTTTGTTGAGTTATAGCAGCAATCAGCCAAATGCTCGAGTTAAGTTTCTGTTCGTTGTATCCATGAAATTCTATACATATAGCGCTTATAGCTATGTCTTTTGCAGCTTCAAACGATGGCGCAGAAACCATCGGCTACAAAGGACCCAACTACAGAATCAGCTTGACGCTTTGAATCCGGCAGTGGATCAGCAGCAGTTGTGGCCTCGATGTCCTTGGCGCCTCCCCAATGGTAATGAGAACTCATGACACTCTGTATTACTGGACGATGAACAACGTCTGAGGGAAGAAATTGAGAAGGTAGTGGAACCTATGATGCTCCACGAAAAATGTTAGTCATCTTCCTCTTTTAGATCGACGAAGATATCCGGGGCATGGAGAAGCAGGTGCGACGGCTGGAGGAAGAGGAGCGAACATACCAGAAGAAGAAAATCGTTAGTTTTCATACCAACTTTTAATTTATACAGCCGATTCTCATCTCACAAGTTTTTTTTTTTCGGGATTTTGTAGTAGAGCTTGTGTCCTGCATCTGTACATCAAGTGATCGTAATTCGTCCTTATGAGTCAGTTGTGCCTACTCTGAGATCTTGAAGCACATCCACCTGAGACACACTCTTGATGTTATGGTTGTAATCAGGGCACGTTGTATGCGGATTAATCCTTAGTGGGGGGGGAAGAGAGAGAGCCGTGTTTGGTCGTGGGGAAGGGGACGTATTCGGGCTCAAATATCCCCGGGCGCACTAGTTCATAGCGCAGCCACAAAGTATGTACAACGTCTTTGCTAGTTGAATTTGGTAGTTGTTAGGTCTACGAGAAGGGGGAGGGTGGTTCGTACCAGGGTAGCATGTTCGGGGGACTGAGGGGGGGATCGAGATCCTGCAAAAATTTTCCCCAGCAAATAACGTACCTTGGTTGTAATAATCTGAAATGCGCTTCATAGTACTCAATCTCAAGGTTGAAAATAAAGAACCTGAAAATAAAGAACCTAAGGTACTCAATAACTAACGGTACTCGACGACCTTTCGGAGGCAATGTCATGAGAGCTTTGATCCGCCCCTTCTGACTTACTAGAAATGTTGTTTTCATCCAAGGCAAAGACCAGTATTCAAAAATTATGAGTAATGGGGCTAAGGTATTAGTAACAAAGGGTAGCATGTGATTCAGTAGTGAAGAAAAAAACCAAAAAAATCATGGGAAAAAGCCGTGATTAAACGAGTTAAACGTGTGAGTCCTGATAGGCTGCGGCATAAAAGCCGTTGAGCTGAAAGAGTGAAGCGGCCCTGGTGGCGTAACGGATAGCGCGACTCGTACGGAAAGCTTGAGGTGTGGGTTAGACTCCGCCTGGGGCACGACCTTTGCTCACAACTCAGCATTCTTGTGGTAGGAAAATGCACTTATAGGGCCGAAGTGAGATTGTACAAGCATAGGCGAAGGAAGGGTGTGGTCGTACGAGTTCTCACTTGTTCGTGCCAGCTCCTCCTTATCAGCTCTCTCTACCATTAGAGACTAGCGAGCAACCGCGCCTACAACAGCTAGTTCTATAAGTAGTACAAACTATTTGAATTGTAAAAAAACTTTTTTGAATGGACTATTCATTCAGCAAGCTGAGCAAATGATCACATCTGCTTTCCGAATAAATTCAACCATGCAGGACTTTCAAGCAAGCAGGAACTCAAAGAGGTATGGTGTAACTAATAGACTGGAGAGCCAGCTCGTTGTCATTCGAATACGTTAAAAAGGAATTATGTGGAAATCGAATGAATTTAGGCACAGGACAATATGCGTGTTGTTGAACATTCGGGCTCACGTCCAAAAGAAGCCGATAATTTGCGTGAGAAGTATGCTGCTTCAACTTTACTGTGGTTTCATTCATCATTTTAAGTCGATTCCTTTGAAATCATTTCAGTCGTGAGCTACTTATGAGACAAAACGAATGCTGTTGAATAGTGGCAGTACAAGTGGTGTTATTGTTTGTGGTCTGGCGGCCTCAGTAAAGGGTGGTGAAAGATTCGCTCAATCGCAGCAACAGCAGCAACAACAGCAGCAAGCTGTTAAGGCGCCACAGGTAATCGTCGAGCTCGAGTGAATCAAATGCCCCCATTATTCAACTGTTTTCAGCCACCACCAACAACGTTATCGTTAGCAGCCCAAGCTCAAGCTCAACAGTTCCATCTGCAAATGCAGCAACAACAACACAAGAATCTCGGCATCGGCATTCGTCAACCAACGGCTGACTCAAAACCCGTGAATCTTTCACCATATCCTTTTATTTTTCCTTTTTTTTGCTTTATTTGCTTGAGCTTCATCCTTTCTCTTCAGCCAACAACTGCTCACTCTCCGTGGCCCGGTACGTCGTCGAATAAGGACAGAGACACTGCTCAATGGAACGATAACAAGAGATCTTTCAACAATGTAATGGATAGAGTAGGATTTTTATTTCCTCATACATCATCAGCCAAAAATGTTGATTGTGCTAGTTCGGCGACGTGACGGGGGGAGAGCGAAAGGTGGGGGCATTTTGCACTTCCGCTGCTTCATTGTTCCGTTTATCAGCCTCAATCTGGTGAAACCTGTGAACCCTTGTGAAGCTGGAGCAAGCTTGTCGAGCCACCATGGTAAAACCTGTCAACTCAAGAAAAGTGGGTTGGTATACCGATGGGAAGTAGCAGAAAAGCAAAATGCCCCCTCCTCCCTCCCTCCGCCAAACTGCACAGTTTCTCTCTTTCGGAATATCTGGTACTCACGGCCTTTTGTAATTCCAATAACACAAATGGAGGCCACTAGTATGGTCACAACTGAATTCTCTTCCCTGATGTCCCTGAATCACTTATTTCTAAAGGAGCAATTATTTGTGGTATTACCTTGCTTAAAATATTTCCAATCAAAAACCTCTCCTTGTACAAGCGCACCACTGAACTGGCTTTCTCGAACGCTGGGGCTAGTGGTTGAGATCGGAAAGTCCAATACTACATGGGCAGGGTGATTGGTCCTCGCCTGTCGAAGCCTAGCATTCACTTCGCACTCCCGGACAAGCCTCACGCCCCTATCCTCCCCTCCCTCCCCTCCCTCCTCCCAGTAAAAAGAAATGTCACAGGCGGTGTTTCATTTACTTTGTTTCAATATTTGGTCAGAGCATGAATTTTTCAGGTCGTCCATGAAGAGCTTACCAACAGCCATGCAGCAGCTCAGGCAGCACATGCCGCTAGTCATTCGGCGATTGCACCTCCTGAAATCCGAAGGAAATCTGGTAAGGATTCCTAGACAGTGATCTCTTTTTTCTTAGTTTTCATCTTATTATCTGTTTTGCCCATCCCTATTTAACAATTCACAGTATTCTGGTCTTGCTTAAAAAAGAACTGCTTATGAATAGTCTATAATATCAGGTCTTGAAATGCTGAATATTCCACCGGTGTCTGTGGCTCGTCATCCTCAAAGAAGACCTACGAGTCCGAGTTCAGGAGGAGTAGGGATTCAACGACCTCCTATGGTGAGTTTAAAGAGGAAGCGACAGTAACGCCCTGCAGTACGTGATAATCTTGTTTCTGTTTTAGAATCGGCCGGCTCGATCGATTATGGGAGGGGTGCCATCGTACAGTGCTCTCGTCGTTAACACTTCCCATGGCGCTACCGGTTCACCACAAATGAGCTCACAACATGTATCGATTAAATCATAGCTTCTATCCTTATATTTCTGGAACTCCTGAACCTTTTTTAGATGTCGCCGTCAGTATCAGCATCGTCCTCATCTACAGCGTCCAATGTTTACTCTCATTTCCAACAGTCGCTCAACGCCTGCTCCCCTGCCGCCGCTCAACTCAATAAGACTCAACCAATGGCCTCACCTGTTGTGTGCGTACCAAAGACAGAGGTGATTCACAGCTTTATCCTCGTTGTATTCACACCTTCGCCATTCAAAAGTGATCGCCTTGAAGGTTCCCTCTGTTCCGGTGCAGCCGCTCGCTTCTCCAGCCATACCGAGCACTTCAGGAGTTCTCTCCTCTGTTTCTGCTTTCCAGGTACATACTACTGCGTATTTCTCTTAAAATGAAAGCATTCAAAACGGAGTGTTTTCAGGAGCCAACTACTTCCACATCGACAACTATACCTCCTCCTCCTACTCTACAGTTCCTTGCCACTTCAACAGTTAGCGGCCCTCCAACTTATGAACCGATCTCACCAGATGACGGCGCTCCAACGAGCCCAGTTACTCGCGCAGAAGCTCCTTCAGCCACTCCTGCATGTACGTTTGAAAAACTTATTTTGAATTTTATTGAAATTCGGCTGCCAATATGTGGCGGGACACTTCGATCTCGTGAAAAATCAAACCTAAAACTGTGGTTATCCCGAGTTTTTTTTATTTATAACGCTAACGAGATCTCTCCGATCCTCGTTATTCTTGCGCAGTGTTTCAGACCAGGACAATGAATATCGTTCCATCTTTCAGTACTTTTGTTTTTCGAATTCTTCTTCCCTTTGAAACGAGGGTAAGATGACTCTTGTATGAAATGTAGTTCAGCTTTTTTGTGCAATACTTTCCAGTATTTAATAGTAGATCAGAGGCAGGGATGATGTTGTGACAAATGGCTGCACACCACTCGCGCGGTCCCGAATCCGAATCCCTGGTCAATCCCACCCAGGCCAACCAAGCGCTCTACCCTCCGGGCAGGTAAATTGGTACCGGGTTCGTCTGAAAGGGTAAGAACACTGACTTGTGTATCGGCTGGTTCCCGCATGTCATTTTATAAGCGGCATCGCATTCAATAAGCCAATATGTTTATGATGGAAATGGAATGCCTCTCACAAAGGGATTCATCCACGGCGTGATATTATCCTTTTTTATCCTTTAGTAGCATATTCTTGAAGCTTCTCATCTTGCACAGAAACTGTTCTAGCTCACATAGAAACAGCTGCTCTTTCTTGTAAACAATCCAAAATTGCAACAATTTCCAAAGGAAAAATACAGCCGTACTGAAGCTTGTATCTGAGGACAGTAAGAGGCGTGGCAGTGGAAGCGGAGAGTGTTTTGACGAGAGAGAGCCGACCGAAGATGCACGCGTCAAAGTCAGGCGGTGGATGGTTGGCACATGAATATGCAAGCCGTCATAAAAAGCTCCTCTTTGCCCTCCGAAAGGGACATAGATAACAGTTGAATGAGAGTTGAACTGAGCCTCTATCCATTTACGGACTGTGCCGGTGTGTGGGTCCCCTTTCAAGCAATCCATGATGAAGTTGGCCCGAATGGTTTATCCTTCAGAAGGGAATGGTAATGATTTTCATGCCTTTGAAATCGCTCTGAAATCGATTAGGAATTCAGACTATTCTAATTAATGTCTTTTTTCAGCTTCTCAAGGCTCAAGAATGTTCTCAGCTCTTGATTTCGACTTTCCGCTAGCTGTGGCACCATCGTCAACGGCTCCACCACCTCTTCCTCCTTCTTTGGCACCCCCACTAGCAGAATTGCTCAGAACAGCCGGGACTGAACCGATCGCCACCGCGATGACGTTCGAACCATTGTCGGACGATGACGACTGAGGGGATGATGGGTAGTTCCTTCAGTCAATGAGTACGGTGTAGGTGGTCACGTTGGTTGCCTTGAATCAACGAACCTGCGCTATAGTAGCATCCGGTGCATAAAGTTCAACATTTCTGCTGGTATTAGAGCATATTCTCTGTCCCCTCACGGCTCTTTTCACTGTGATTTCTCGTTTACCATGCGTTCTTCTGAATACTGTGCATAACTGTACTAGTTAGTTAGAAGTAGGCCAAGTTTTTATCGATGAATTCCCCTGTAGCTGTTCTAATTCGATTGGCTGTGACAAATCGTTACAGTTGATTGACGAACATCTGTTCGATACTCATGATCTATGGTTGCGGGCCTTGTTTTACGTGATTCATTCATCTCGTCTTGTCTTGACCCGAGTTTTGATAGATATTTATAGTTATACTTTACCGACGTTTTTCTACTTTGCTACTTATCTTTTGAATATGCGTTGCCTCAACGAAATTTGTTAACAGTACTAAGTGTTTTACACATGAATATAGTGATGTATTATCCTTGATGATTTTTGTATTTGTTCAATAATCTTGTTAGGTCATCGATCTGACCTGGGTTCCTAACTGTTGTTCTATCGATCCATTTTATAGTCGACTTTCGACATTCAATCAGTTCATACAGTCCCCATGTACGTTGTTTTATGTTTCATTATGCATTACGTCTTATCAGACTGGGTCCTAATCGGACCTTCTAACGCCCACGCTCTCACATCCTGTGATTGTATTCACATGTTTACAACTTTGATGATGACGCTGATCTCATAAAGTGACTTTACTCTGTTTTGGTCTTTCACATGCACTAATATGACCCAGAGATATGAGACAGAGGTCATACTTTGCGTCAGCGTTCTGAGCGTTTCGAGTCCTGGCGTACGCTGGCATAGTCTGCCGTACGTTTAAGCCTGAACGGATATTTATGCTTTCCTGGTTGCTGATAACGCTGGCGCACGCTCAAAACGCCCAAACGCCTAAAAGTTGCGCTGACTCAAAGTGTGTTCGACTCTAAGCGAGTTATGTTATGGGTCGATGAGCAAACAGGGTACAGCATCGTTATGCGTATAATCATAGTGTAGGTGCGAGCCCCCTACCCTTCTTCCACAACACCTACCTACCAATTTCCCACATTTTCCAGTCCAATTTCTAACCCGAAACATTTCCGTCGAGCGGGTAGAGAGGGGAGGGGGAAAGGGAGGTGTACAACAGGTACATATTAAACAGCAAAATCAAGTCGCTAAGTCAACCCATGTTACAGGAATTTTTCCGCAACGTAGCAAAATTCGCTCAAACTCACATCACGCATCTCCGACCTCTCTCCACACGAGCCAAATACGACCCTCCTCCGCAGCGGCAAAGTACGACTGCCTTAAGGCTTTTCACGCCAAATGATTGCGTACCTGTGAAAATGTATGTCGGCAAACGCCTGTCATCTTCGAAGTGTGTCAGTCATGCAATTTCAGTAAGGAGTCGGCAGTCGGACAGACTGCTAAATGATCCCAGCTGTGAGTGATTCTGCGCTCAATAGATGAAATAGTTGTTCTGAACCGTCCAGGTGTGGTAAGGTAGGTGTTGCTCCCCCTGGCTTCGACGCAACTAAATTTCCAAAAATTCTAAGTACACGAGGTTTCCAAAGGGCGGGGTCGCTACCAAAAGGTCCGCACTCAGCATAGTACCAGTGGATTCCAATGACACCGCTACTGCAACCCACTCGACCTGCTGTCACTCACTTTCAGGATGAAGTGAGAGGGTCAGTGAAAGCTCTGAGCATGAGTCCGGATTCAATTGCGGTCTCTTCAATCAGGGCGGCGTTGCTGGCGAACGGCCGAAATTTTTCGGTGCTCCGCCACCTGGTTACCAACCTTCGCGCAGTTTATCCTCCGCAGGTCGCTTTTACAACAGCGTGCGAGTAGTGCCTCCATTCGTTATAACAACTGTCAAAATGGCGCACTTCGTTGCTCGTTCCGAGCCTCCATCACTACATTACAACCAAATCTGGCGATTAGAAGCAGTCGTTTTGGACGTGGCAATTTGAATGACCTCAAAGTTAGATCACTATGGTTACAGCCTGCTCAAGCTGCTCAGTTTGCGGAGTGCAGACTTAAAAGGGAACTGCACACGTCACCGCTCGCGGAAAAGACGGTCCTTTGCCGAGAGTGAATTGGACTCCATAGCCATGCAGGAGCGTGCAAGTCTTCACTCGAAAGTGTACGTAATGGAACTGGCGAGTGTAATCCTACCGTAGTGCCGCTTTGCATCACTTTTCGCTTTGCCGCCATAGTCAGCCGCACGCCTAACCATAGTCAAGTAAACGCTTATACGCCTCTTCTAGTTGTTTTATAGCCTCGAACTGCTTGCTACGAAACTTCTCTAGTCAAGGGCTGCCACCATTGCGGCATAGGCCGGGGCAGAGTAGAAAGGCGCGGAGAATGGAGAATGGCGGCCCGGATACGCACTCTCTAGCCCCGCTACCAGAGAAAGTGGCACGTTACTGCGCAGCGGACCCATTCACGTAGCACACGAGAAGGACCATTCTTGATGGAGAATGTACAATTTGTCTCTAAGATTCACTGGATTCTTTGTGTTTATTGATATTCTCTCTTTCGTGTCTGTTTTGTGTTCCATACGAATACTTGTGTTTTTGAATTCCATGCAGAAGAAGTCGAGACTAGAGAATTCATTGCGATAAGTGTTCCAAACATGTGAACGAAAACAGTATTTGAACTTGTACAACAAAAACTGCATAATATCCGTAAATGTAGCCTGCGCCTCAAAATACCCATTCAGGTACAACATGTTCCTCGACAGGAACATCCTTTTTACCTGACACTGAACACAAAAGTATAAATGGCACAAATATATTTTAAAAATCTGCAACCCACCCCTCTGGACTTGGTCCAGTGTTTGAGCGAGCGGCATGAGATCAGGGAGTGTCTTCCTCGTTCTCTTCAAGAAAGGGTGAGAAAGAAGGCTATTAGCGTCGGGCCTGTAAAGAGGCAAGGAATGCAGTTTTCTGAACCATATAGCGAGATTGCTTCATCGATGAAGCATATCTACCGCTCAAGTTTAACTGTTTCTTAAATGCACAGTGCGACATTGTAATCGTAGTAAGGGGGCTACATATGAGTTTGTAGGTCTTACTTGATTTCCAGCGAGGAAAAAACCGAACACCGAGCAGGCGAAACTGCCGAAGGAACCTAAATAAGGCCCTGCTGTTTTGCGGTCGATTCTGGCACCTTATGAGTAGGTGGAGAAATGGCGAAAAGCCGTAGTGGACGCGAACGAGATATTAGGGACAAGGAATGGGAGAACAGAAACATTAGTGACTAGAGCTGGTGGCCTCACTCAGATTTGAAAGCACGGTCACCTCTGGATGGAGTTGGATAAAGTTGCCACGACAAGCAGCGAACTTTTTCTAACTCTCTTTCAACTACGAGTAGTGGAGAAACCTCTGTCGTTTAGATGTGTCTGTACAAAGGAGTTATTTCACCTATAAGGAGATCGCGGAATGTCCTATTGAAATCCAAACTGTGAAAGAACTAGCCGGCTGGCTCACCTAGTCGTTTTCGTTGCAGACGCTGGAGCGTGTCAGGAGAGCTGGGTTTGGCATGACGCCAGCTCCTTTTCCAACAAATGGTGTCGCTTGCGCGCTTCAACAGTCGGTGATGAGCGGGCAGGCGCCGCACTGAACCCAACCTCGCCCTCCCCTGACAGCTCTGCTTCTGCAGCGAAAACGTTCGTATACCCTCAGTAAAGAGGATCGGCCGCAAGTATTCCAATAGGAAGAATTATTATGCTCACCAAATCCGATATTCTGCAGCCTCTGCCCTGATACTACCAGGAGCAGCATCTCTGCTCTTCTACCTAGGTA
>MU967136.1:100661-141794 GCA_036418165.1 Cooperia oncophora | reverse complement strand
TTATATTTTTTTAAATAGAGATTGATTCTCTAGGCTGCTATTCGAAAAATTTCCCGTTGTGACCAATTGGCTCACATTTTCCCCCCCACGACACTGAAAAATAAATCTATCGCTCCGTAGCCAGGAAGTACTCTTCCTAGTTGGCGGAATGATCTTTGGTATGCTTTCTGACAGTAATGCACATGTTTCCGCAAAGAGTAATGAAGAATGGTCTAATGGGCGCGCAATGTGGCATCACCTGTGCAGTGCGCCATCGCATGGGGTTCACGGCAGTGTGTTTGGAAAGGTGTGAGCTTCTCCCAGATAGGGCTTCCGCAAGTGGGCAAGCACATGTGCCTCCTACGGATCAGAAAAGTGCCGGGAAATGTACTGTTCAATCTGTTATTAAATCGTCACGTCGTGAAATTCCTTTTGTTTGTTACTAAATTCATGATGCCGTTGGTGGGCGGTGATCGTAGCATCCTATCATCACCCCTTCCTCGACGTAGCTTCAGCAGCTACCACAGCGCCATAGTGCTGGACGTCTGACTGCTTGTGGATCGTATCGGTGTGGTTATCTGGTGCGAACCTTCTCCCCCCCCACCCCCCCTGCATCGAACAGCAAAATTTTGTAAAAAAAACCAAGAAATTTTGATGGGAAAAATAGACAAAGTGGTAGGAGTTGGAAAAAAATCTAGGGAAGAGGTAACATGGGCGAGGGGGGTCGTTACTTGAAGATTGGAATTGGGGGTCGTATTTTTTCATTGTATGAGTCACAACAGGCAATGGGGGTGCCCTGCCGTCCAGCCGCCGGCGGTTGGGCGTGGCGAAAAGCATGGATGGTGTATCGATTTCGCTGGCGAAAAACGCCCACCGCGATTGGAGCTAGCGTTTCGTCGAACAGGCGAAAAGCGTCGCGGTTGGCGAAACGCCCGCAATATCGTAGCCAAAAACCGCTTTTCGCCTCAACCGCCAGGCTCTTCGCTCCAACCTCCAGTCGATACCCGTATCACGAAAGCTTTTCGCATCGAACACGCCCGCTTTCAAGAGAAAACGCTGGAGCGCAGAGTGTTGACCATAATGCCTTATTTCCAGACATGTGAGCAACGGCAAAAACCCTTACAAGTTTTTAGTCGCGTTCTCCACACTACGCGATCCTTGCAAAAACCAATGTGGAAGGAAAGGATAAGTGATTTAGGACGAAGTTTCACTCCAGCATATAGTTATCTTTGAGGGTTAGTGGAAATATTTGCCTATGGATAAAATGAATGCGTATACCCAGAAAATGACTCTCCAATAAGACAAGCATCAAGAGCATAAACTAATTTTCTTAATCGAAGTATTCATAACAATTTTTTGGCAGATGCCATTCAGTTGTATCATCAGTGGTTTATTTCAAGTTCAACTTGGCCATTAGCATGATGTGCTCAAAATAGGTTCGCAGATAATAGTTGAAACCCAGTTAAAATCCTGTGCAGAAAAGGCGAAAAGATGCTGAACTGACAAAAAAAAGGAAAGGTCGAAGAGGAGCTCATCGCGGCTCCATGAGATATATCAAGTGACAATCGAAACAGTGTCACGCCGACATCCCGAAGCATGATCGACATTGAGATCAAAAATTCTTCTTGAAAAATGATCTGGCAGTTCAAAGAACGTTCTCGAGAATTCGCCATTTTCCTGCAGATTTTTGTGAATAAGGACAAGCACTCCAATAGCTGTTTTTGTCCTTGGTGGAAGCTCATAGGTATGAGCAACCTGTTATAACTGTTAATGGATCACAAGAGAGAGCTTTCCACAGTCCGTGTGAACCGGTAGCATTTATTCCTACACTCCGCGCAACGCGTGGTCCGACTGCGGCGCTCCTGCATTTGCCGATTCTAGGATATTCTTTATAAATACCACCAATCAGCGGTTTGCCCGTGCAATTTGGCGTACTCCTGGCCTGCTACGGCTGAAACCCGCGCATAATAGCGAATTCCACAGCTGCGGCTGCTGGCGCCAAACTGTAACTTGCGATCCTCAAACCTTAGCTCCTGTCTCCTTTTGAGAGGTTAGGAAGCTATGCATCGTCGAAGCCTCAGGATCTCTACAAACGCAATAGTCCACTCGTTTGGATCGACCCGCTACATGAAAAAAAGTGTTCATAGGCCTCGTCCTTGGATATACGCGAAGATATTTTCGGTAGTAGCGAAATTTTTTGATTTTTCATGGACATGGGTTTCTCGAACATAACTTACCATTGAAGCCACAAGAATTCTATGACGAAACGTGAAAACTAACAATTTCCTCTCCTATGAGTAATAATGTATTTTTGGGCGCTACTATATACAAAAATCTCTGCGACGGCCGGATTTGATCGAAGGTTTACTATAGCTGGCAACTAGAAAAGCGCTCTCCGATTACATAAGCCACACTTCTATCAGAAACCGCTTTATTATGAATGAACCTTGAAGCACAGGAAGCTCTGTCAAACCGTTCTATGTAACGCCTACGAGCGACTCGCATTCATCTTCATTCCAGATAGCAGAGACATAGAATATATGAAATTGTGGACGAAGCTTAGGAGGACAACCCTACCGTACAACCTGTGTTCCCGTTAATCATACCCCAAGGACTAACTTCCACTATTCTGCTGTGTGGTGTTTCCATTTACACTACACCAATTCTATCATGAAATTTGCAGCGTCAGACTGAAATAACGGCACTAGAGGCGAGACATACAAAAACAGTGGCATCACTTATTTGCCAACAGCTTTGCGCGGGCAGTTACAGCAGCTGCACTTACACCCATCGCTCTAAACTACTGCATGCAAGCATGCGGACCCCTATCGTCAGCGCTTTCCGCGAAGCACTGGCCCAGTTACCCCCCCCCCCCGCCTCCCCTTCAGTGCATGTTTGCACTCGCTGGTATTTTGAACCAAGGAACAAACACTCCCTAAGCACTCTTTAACAACCATTGAAGTATCGTTTGACTTGAGGAAGCGCCTCCTTTACTAGCAAGGGTCTGCCAGTAAAGAGCCCCAGTGATTAAACTAAACAAAACGTATGATACAAATTGAATCTCCATTATCCCTTCGGCACAATCATAGCCATTTTCTTTGCCTATTGCTTAATATAAAACTGCATAATTGGCGAGTAAGCGGATCCGCACCTGGATTACGGTACAGCAGAGGTGAGTACGCACAAAATCATGCATGGCGTGATTGGTGGTATTTATATCCGTCCCCATCGTAACGCGACTCCTTTGCGGCAATGGTTGTGTGAACTATCAGACTCCACTATCGCGTCGAGCTAGCGTGCACTCGTGCATGCCTGCTCTATTTTCGGGATTAGATGAATTCCGGCGGAAATCTTTGAACGTGAAATGCCCATCTCACGGCCGTGTTACATTATCGTGTGGTTTTTTACTTTAATAAACCTAGCGTTGACTCAGAAATGAACTCATCGCTTCCTAACGGCGATAAGGAGTACTGGCTTCTGTGCTTCCTCAGTTTTTTGCATGGCCAATTTTGCGGAATAAATCATTTCAGCGCAATATGCCTTAGCAGTGATAGACACATGGCTTTTTCCTAGTTGGACACTCTCTGGATGTGATGAATCGGTGGTCTTTTGTGTACAATCAAAAGGAGAAGTTCTCAATCTCACGCATAATCGAGACGATGTCACGTGAGTCACGCTGTTATGTAAACAGTTAGTTTGAAATGCATTTCAAATGAGGCTCCACAACATCATCTTTGTTTCCATCACAAGCAGCCTTTTGTTTCTTGACACTGTCTAGGAGCTTCTTCCAGCGAAGTTGGTACAGAAAATTTGCGCAGTTCGGTTTGGTGGGCACTTAGCTAGTCGCCCCAATCGTCAATGTCCAATAACTCCTGTGGAAACTTGTAATTGTCGTAATTCTGTGGCAGTAGTAGGAACGATGTCAGCGTTTGCACTCGACAAAGGTGTCATGACAAAGTCGCAGCTGGGGAATCGAACGCGTTAGAGTTTCACCAGCTGGGGCGACACTTGAATTATTTTCCTTGCGCGCGCGGATGAAATACACTGTACGGCATACTTCAGTCCGGATATATAGACCAACACCCGATCATTATACAAAAAAGGCCGTTACCACACAGCCGCTGTACACGTTGCGCACACAATGCGCCCGACTCATGGACAAAATATCCCGGATGGTCCTCGGGTTTTGTCCGTGGAGGCCATGATTGCTTGAACATGGTTATTTTTAAGGTAGAGACAGTTCTCTTAGTTGTTCTGTGAGTTCACGTTCTCACTTCGACGAAAAGATTGATGGCACAATCTTCGGCAAGAGTTCAATTATCTGAACTATGTTCTAAACGAGCTTGCATGATATGCCGGGCTGTTTGTAAACACTTATGACCATTAATGTTGCTAGTTTTGCGTTCACGAGGCCACGTCTTCTCGATTTTAACGAGTGTCTGCTGGCGTTTAGAGGCCGTCAGGTGCAGAAAACGCTGATACGGTCCGTGAAGACTGCGTAAGCCTGGAGAAGAACGAAATTTCAATGTGGGCGGCCCTACTGTTCTAGGCAGAGGAATGGTCTTCGCCGTTTGCGAGATAAAGTTCGCATTTTTTTAGCAAAATGGCAAGTAAGGTGGGCTAAGCGTCCGTTTTTGAATGCAGTTTACCAGTCCCAGATGTTTTTTGGCCCGCATTCAGGGATATATCATAGTAAGGAGAGCTCTGCTGTCTCAAATACTGGTAAATCTGGCAGATTAGAAGATGGTTCGATCAGCACGGTCCATCGGCCCGGCAGCGGTCTCCGAAGAGCAGGGTACAGCATGGGGATGTGCGAAACAGCGGTGTGATTAGCGACCCCCCCCACCTCGACAGAGGGTCCGTTATGACCCCTCCCCTCCTGCTCTGACTGGATAAATGATGCATGTTCAAACTAAATGGCTTCTTGAAATGGAATCTGGACTTTCCAAGGCGGACTCGCTCTAATGCAGGAGATAGAGGCTGTTTTCAGCCTCATTGCAATATGAGGCTAGAACAACTACCTAGGCCTCGCACTCCTTTAAGCTAATTTTCTCTTAGGATTCAAAATAGAACTCGTCGTTCGACACGCATGTACTGACATGCAACTTGTAACAAGTAACGCAAAATCAAAAAAACGAATAATGGCGATCATTGATGACCGTAAAATTGCTGAAAAAACTAGCAGAGGCAGATGTTCATTCAATTCAATGGTGACGGAAATCATGAAAAACATACACGCACAACTACAAGATATGAAAAAAGCTTTACCGTTTTTCTGGCAATCTCGGGCCCGCTGTTTTCAGGGCAGAGCTGATGTTTTTTTCGTTTTTTCGTTTTTTATTCAGTGTGGATGTGATGTGTTCATTGGTTTTGTGGGTATAGGACCAACCATCCTGGCTGGCGCTCGACCCATCGCATGATGTTCGCTCATTTCCGGTCGTCTGCCATCACTGACGTTATATACATTTTTCCAGTCTGTAATGCGCTCTTCATCAGCTCCCTTAGAAGTGGATGTCATTAAATAAGCATTATTTTTGCGCTTCGTATCTTTCACGTTTATAAGAAATCCTGAAACTCGTAAGCTAAAGTGTAAGTTAAATGACCTAAGAAGCGAACTCTTGGAATTGGTTTCAATTAGTCAGTAGTTTGAAAAAGCCATCTCGGTCAGAATAAATATCGTGAACCGATGTTTTTTTTACTCGATGAGGGGCTGATTTCAGCTCATTGACAAAATTATCCATTTACAACGATAACGGTTTCTCAAAACCGCTGAATGCAACCTTCGAAAGTACCATCAAAATCAAGCGAGGGTTGCACACGCGTTCTCCCTCCGTCGTGTCTAAGGGTTGTTGTGGCTGCTCTGCAGTATTTGGCAAAAATAAAACCCGTATTCTAGATAGTAATACTCTTCTTCTTCCTCTTCTTCTTCTAACTATTACTAACACTACGCACTACTTACTACTACTACTACTACACTACTACTACTACTAGCTACTACTTCTTCTTCTTCTTCCCTTTCTTCCTTCTTACTTCTTCCTTCCTTCTCCTTCTTCGCATCCCATCCTTCCTTCCTTCCTTCCTTCCTTCCTTCCTTCCATCTCCTTCCTTCCTCTCCTTCCTTCCTCTCCTTCCTTCCTCTCCCTTCCCTTCCTCTCTTCGCTTCCTTCCTCTCCTTCCTTCCTCTCCTATCCTTCCTCTCCTTCCTTCCTCTCCTCCTTCCCTCTCCTTCTTCCTCTCCTTCCTTCCTCTCCTTCCCTCTCCTTCCTTCCTTCCCCCCTGTTCTTCCATCTTCCTTCCTTCCCTCCTTGCTGTCCTCTCCTTCCTTCCTCTCCTTCCTCTCCTTCCTCTCTCTTCCTTCCTCTCCTTCCTTTCCTCTCCTCCTTCCTCTCCTTCTGCCTCCCTGTCCTTCCTCTCCTCTTCCTCCCTCCTTCCTCCTTCCTCTCCGTCTCCTTCTCCTCTCTCCTCCTTCCCTCTCCTCCTTCTTCCTTCTCCCCTCCTCCTCCTTTCCTTCCTCTCCTTCCTTCTCCTCTTCCTTCCTTCTTCCCTCCTTCCGCTTCCCTCCTCTTCCTCTCCTTCCTCCTCTCCTCCATTCCTCCTCCTCTCTCGTCTCCTTCCTCTTCCTTCCTTCCTCCTCCTCTTCCTTCCTCTCCTTTCCTTCCTCGTCGCTCCTTCCCTCTCCTTCCTTCCTCTCCTTCCTTCCTCCCTTCCTCCTCTCCTTCCCTTCCTCTTCCGTTCCTCCTCCCTCCTTCCCTCTCCTGGTCCTTCCTCTCCTCCATTCCTCCCTGTCCTTCCTCTCGCTTCCTACCTCTCTTCCTTCCTCTCCTTCCTTCCTCTCCTGTTCCTTCCTCTCCTTCCTCTCTCCTTCCTTCCTCTCCTTCCTCTCTCCTTCCTTTCCTCCCTTCCCTCGTCCTTCCATCTCCTTCCTCCTCTCCTTCCTTCCTCCTTCCTTCCTTCCTTCCTTCCTCGCTCCTCCATTCCTTCTCCCTTCCTTCCCTTCTTTCCTTCCTCTCTTCTTCCTTCCCTCTCCTTCTTCCTCTCCTTCCTTCCTACTCCTTCTTCCTCTTCCTTCCTTCCTCTCCTTCCTTCCTCATGTCCTCCTCCTCCGTCCTTGCCTCTCTTCCTTCTCTCCTTCCTTCCTTCCTGTCCCCTTCCTTTCCTCTACCTTCCTTCCTCCCTCTCCTTCCTCCTCCTCTCCTTCCTCTCCTTCCTCTCCTTCTTCTTCCTCCTCCTTCCTCTCTTCTTCCTTTCCTTCCTCTCCGTTCCTCTCCCTTCCTTCCCTCTCTCCTTCCTCTCCTCTCCTCTCCTTCCTCTTCCTTCCTTCTTCTCTCCTTCCTTTCTTCTTCCTCCTTCCTTCTTCTCTCTCGCTCCTTTTCCTCTCCTTCCTTCCCTTCCTTCTCTTCTCCTCTCTTTGTCTCTCCTTTCCTTCCTTCCTTGCCTTCCTCTCTTCCTTGTCCGTCTCCTCCTTCCTTCCTTCTTCTCTCCTCCTTCCTCTCCTTCCTACCTCTCTCTTCCTCTCCCTTCCTTCTCTCCTTCCTTCCTCTCCTTCTTGCGTCTCCTTCCTACCTCTCCTTGCTCCTTCTTCTTCCTCTCCTTCCTTCCTCTCCTTCTTCCTCTCCTTCCTACCTCTCCTCTCCTTCCTCTCCTTCCTTCTTCCCACTTCTGGATGAGCCCTGGGCTTACGGCACTTCGTGGCGGTCAAATACACCCCCTCCCTGTTGCGGTTTCCACTATGATGGTGTGCCCTGATTGACAGGCTTCCGAGTCCTGCAGCATATTACGTTAAGTCGTGGTGGGTGGGTAACTGCCGAAGACGTGGCGTGCCTCCGTTCGCCAGGTGGTCGATCTGTCGGTTTCAAAATGCTTCGGCTACTATATACCCACGAAGAAACTGTTTCAGCTTGTTCTGTTCCTAGAAAATTTTCATATTGTGTAGCTTTCTTTGCAGACGAAATGCGGTCGATGCATTCAGAGTCAATGTCATCCACGCCAGACAACAGGTAAGAATGACGTCTGTCAAACGTCTTTTCTAATCACGTTCATATATTTCCCTTTTGTCGCGTTCGTTGCAGAAACTTGGAACATTCTTATGACTCGATAAAGGTAGCAATTTAGCTCTGCCAGCCTTGTTCGAACGAGACTCGGTTACTCTACCACGTATATACGACGGCTTACAAGGGAGGTCATTCAGGCTATGGCGCGCTTTTTGGAAATGTTTTATTGCACGTTGAAAGGGTCCATACAGAGATCATAAACGGGTTTCATTTTCGCTGCGCTATCTGGGAATGCCAGAAAATCAGTGAATTATTTCGGCAATGAAGGGCCATTTTAATAATTTTAGTGGGCTGTTCTAGCTGTGCACTGAACATGCACAGTTCATGAGTTGTTCGTTAACCATGCATCAAAAACAGTGCAAGTTAAAGTCAAGAAGAAAATACTGTACTCGCCATGGATAGAGGTAGTGCCGAAGTTTCTTTGGTGAGTCCTGCAGCAACATTTCCAAGGTCGACGGATGGTATGGTGGATTGAGCTATGGAATATCAAAAGCACGTCCTCCTGTGTCCCTGCCTGGTGATGTATACAACCTGGATGTATGTCATTTAAAGGCTCATTCTAGGCACTGATACCTCATGAACCGGCGCTAATCAGCTATTTCGTTCTCTAAACACTACATTAACCTGTATTACTGAAATCTGGGTTACGGGGGTTACTCGATGCTCTGATCACGAGCGCTACACTCGACTTTGACCACGGCGCAATTCATCGCTGTATGATGCAAGAGCTCTCCTGCACTGGAATCGTAGTCAACCCGCACGCATGGGCTATCAAGCGCCATGCTGAATAGATAGCCTCAGCGCCCCGAAATAAGTGTCAGTACCGTGATCGAGGCCAGCGATATCCCCGGTATGCGAAGTTTCAGCAAAATTCTTTAGTAGAGAGATTTTGGTGGGAATGGGTCGACAATTTGGTTGGCAGCAACGCACGAACTCACATCGCGATAACCGTGTAGTTCACCGGGAGGCCAAGCATCGTAAATTTTGCTTCCTCGGATTCAGTACTCTAAAAATCGTCATGCCTGGATCTCGCACGGTTCCAATCGTCTAAGCCCTCATCAATTATCCGGTGACCTCTTGCGTTACTTTCGCCGGGAAAACGGGTCTCGTTTCTATTCAACTTTTCACTTGTAAATTTTATGCATTATAACCACCCTTCCTTTTTTTCAGATAATTTCTAGTTGTGACTCATGCGTGTTATACCAGTCAATGAAAGGTTGAGGTACGAAGTTGGATTACGACTTCTAGAGGATACTGGTAGCCACCGTGGACATGGTCGCTCATCGTAACCCAAAAAGCTCGAGAAAAAAATCCTTGCTGAAGCCTCGTATACAGCAGTAAGTGTTGGCCCTAACAAGTGTTCTAACACTTTTGGCGCAGGCCACTTAGCGCCACTATGGCCAAGTACTGCCCTGTGTGCGGGGTGGGAGGCCGCGGGAACCACTGAAAAAACTTCAATGCTACCTCACTACATGCTATTTAAGGTACCTTTTTCACCTTGTTTTGCGTTGTTTTCGACGCATAGTGACAAACGTTTCGTAATCTATACAAACCCAACATCGAGGAAGGTTGCTCAGGGCGTGCCCCGCTTTTCCAAAATGCTTTTTTGCACTTTGTAGGGGATTGCACATAAGCCACGGAATTTGGGTTCATTTTCGCTGAACGGTCCCAGGGTAGGTAGAAAATGGTACGTTCGACCTCGTTAATGACTTTTCTCGCACCTATGATTCGAGGCGTAATTAACAAGGTGCGAAGCGACCTCAGTAAGCCGAGGCAAGTCGCGCTAGTGCGGTTGGCCCCGGTTAGAGGAGAAGTTATTGAGCTATCCAAATCGGCACGAATCCATTAAAAATTCTCGGTAAATTGGGTTAAGTTTGCTATATATTTCAGCTAACTTATTAGTTTATTATTATTATTATTATTATTATTATTATTATTATTATTTTATCTATTATTACTTATTATTATTATCATTATTATTATTATTATTGTTATTATTATTATTATTATTATTATTATTATTATTATTATCAAACTATTCAAACAAAAACAAGTGTGTAAATCGAATAAAAATGTATCATAGTTTTGTTTGTAACAAACTGGGGCATCTTTCTGCAGTAGGAACTCTATTTGGGCACTTGATGGATCACGGGCGGGGAACTCCTATCATGAAAGTTGTTGTGGGAGGGCTATTGTGCGGTGTAGTGTGATCCACGTAATACGAGGGTGCTGGTGTAGCGGTGGAATACGATATTGCGTCCTGACCTACGTAAGTAGGAAGCTCCTAGTGCTGGGGGAAAAGTGTATGGGTAGGAGGGTTCCAAGTGGTAAGAAGTTGCTGGTACAGGGATAACGCAGTATGTTGGTTCCTGACAGACGAAGTGAGAAGGTGCTAGTGCGGGAGGAAATGTGCATGGTGATGCAAGCCCTACGTCATGCGGCGGTGCTGGTACCGGATAAAAATGGTGTGGCGGTGCTAGATACAAAGGTGTGGGAGACGACGTCTGAAGAGCAGGAATCAGCAAAATATAATAATGGTGAATTAGTACTTAAATACATGGCAACACAAGAAACATGCTGAAACAAACAACTCGCGTGTTTGCATTCTACCTGTTAGCTTAAGTATCTGCTCATGACCCTTGGTGAGGTGTTGCGTTTGGCCAGAGGGCTCGTGATAGAGAAGTCATTATCGGATTAATATAGAACGCCAGAGGGTCATTACCTAAACAAACCCGCCGAAGGCAGGCAATGAGATTCAGCGATATGCAAGGATGCACTTCGTACGCGTATGGGTTTCCACGAGACCTTCTTGAAGCTTTTCGCCATGAACTCCTGAGTGATCGAGTTTATATTTTTTATCGATCAGTTGATTATTGGTTAGTTAAAAGCTAAGCAATACATCATTCCATTCACTTTGACAGGTAGCGCTAGGCCTTGTTGTACTACTTTTTCGTAAGCCTTCACCGTAGTCTTTTTTTCTTTTTCGTGAGCCTCAACCTTAATCTGTTGGGAGTTTTCACTCAATTTGTGCCGATTTTGGTAGCTCGTGCGTGCCTCGGCTGACGTGCCTCGGCTTAATGAGGTCTCTTCACACCTCGCTAATTATACCTCGAATCACAGGTGCGACAAGTCATTAACGAGTTCGAGCGTACCAATTTTACTAACCCACGACCCCAGGAACGCCAAGAAAGGAGTGAAACATACGTACTCTGTACCCTCATGTAAGAGACGTTCAGCGTTATACTGGCGCCAAATTGCGTGGCCGAAAATAAGTGTCAAAATCGTAATCAGGACCATCGATTACCTCTAGAGACGAAATTTCAGCCAAAAAATTTTTTTTTCGATTTCTCCGGATGTGGTAGACCATTTGGTCGGCAGTGGTGACCGCAGTCTCACATCTCGCAAAGATGATGACGTGACGATGACGTAGCAGGCCGCCGGGCGGGACAGCCGTGTCGCAAGGGTGCGTCAAGGTCCTTTCAGGCTTCGTATCAGGTGTGGGTGGTGGCGGCATTCGTGGAAAAGCATCCTGGGCCTTTGCCGCTTTCTACCGCCTGCTCGCTCAATAAAGATGCCCTTCTCTCCTACCAAGAGAGCAGAAATTGCGCTCATTCAAGTTCCACAACTTTTTTGAAGTCGACGCGGACGGATACTTACCTTTCCTTCCTTTTTGCGTGAGTTTCGCCGATATTGTTAGTTGTATGTTTGTATATTAATGAAATGGGGGAATCCGTGTAATGGGGCACTGTAGAATTTAAGAGAAAGACGCTCGGGCACAACCCAATACCCAAACCCAAGAAAATCGAAAAAAATTTTTTTAGTGGAAAGTCTTTCTAGTGGGGTAACTGACCCCGATCATGATTTTGACACTTATTTTCGGCCCCGATGTAATTTGGCGACTGGATAGCGGTACGCGTCCCTTATATGTCTGTACCTGACGCACTCATTGAAAGAAACATGTGGCTGATATTAGCGATAAATGGCGCCATAACTATAATGAGTTCTATATTCGTGATTCGGGCATTGTCTAACCTATAGAGATCCACTTTCAGCTACGGTCTTGCTTAATGTTATGTAAAACTTGAAATGATTGAATAGCACCGATTCGTAGAGTATCCCCATTTGAAACGTGCCCCTAAATGGCAGTTATTCGACCTATATTCATGCGCGGATATTTATGAACGGAAGGAAAGCAGAAGCTGAAGAAAGCAAAAACCCACAGCCCCAGGGGAGTCGAACCATCAACCCCCTTACTGTCCGATTAAGGTTCCTTTACGTTATCCACTATGCCATCCCATCCTTGCTGATGCATACCGCTACGATTGTTGAAGAAACCATTTTGAAGAGCCGTTCATTCTTGATCACGTGCACTACCCTCCACTCAGCAATGGTCAAAGTTTCAAGCGGTTTACAGCCCAGAGAGGCTCAGAAACAGTCGATTCTCTTAGATTTCTTTTTCGCACCTTTTTTGGCATTCCAAGAGCCGCTGTACGAAAATGGAGCCCACTTTTGTGGTTCATGTGCAAGGCCGTACAGAGTGCAAAAAAGCATTTCGAAAAAGCAGAGCACGCCCTGAACGACCTCCCTTGCTAGAAAAAAAGCTCAAAAAGATGGCTTAAAATCGCTTTCCCTTAGTAAACTTTTCGCTCATTTCTTGACGTCTCCAAAAACACATGGCGACAAATGAAACCCATTTTGGGGATCCTTGTACGAACCCCTACGGCATGCAGCAAATCATTCTAAAAAGCGCTCCATGACCTGAGTGACCTCCCTTGAGAGTGACCTCCCTAGAGTCGCTACTGCAAGGTACGGAGCCGAGCAACTGACCTTGAGTTGAGTGACACCATGACAGGTCATCTCCAGTGAGGGAGCTTATACTATCGGAGCGTCATGGAGTGATGTCGCGATCACAGCTTCCTGAACAAAGCCTACAGGACTGTTGCGACGAGGTGCAGGAAGCTGCAGCATGATGTGAGTTCGGCAAAGTAAAGGATCGTCGCGATCATTTGTAATTGAACAGTGGTATTCATGGGAGATAATTCCGTGGAAACTAGGAAACATCTGTTAGACGGAGAGATAGAGAGAGAGAGAAATAGAGTCTAAAGAAACCTTACAAGGGAATGGTTCCAACTTCCCATGGAACTTTGAGTGGCGATCTGGGTACATCGATACATTCCCGAATGCTGATTGCGAGATGCAGACCCACAGGCTACGGGGACTACCCGAACGAGTTGTGTGTAGTCAGAGTTTGCTGTAAATGCAGTGTCGGTATTACAACAGTGCATTGCCGAGAGGCGGAACGGCAGTGCTCCGTGGCTAGTGGTAGTGGTCTTGCTTCATAGGCGAGAGCAAACGGGTTTGCTCTCCATTGACGTGAAACTTTAGCTTTGCCCCGGGTAAAAGCTTTCAGTCCAATTTTGACATTCCTCGAAATTAACGACCCAACAAAGTGAGTGTAACGTGGAAGCGGAATGTGGAAGGAATGGAAAGATCGGCGAGGGCTAAAGCGCGACTAAAGAGGATAGACTATTAAAGGCAATTCCAGCGACCACACTTCATAGGTAATACAGTTCAAAAATAGAACTGCCCTGTGGTTGTTGACTTATTGAAGGGAAGGAACCACGAAAAAGCGCCCGCAATAAGCGCCTTTATTTCAATTGATCATGATCACCGGACGAGCGTAAGGTGGTCAAGATCGATCGTGGATGGCAAAAGGCGGCGAGACACTGATAAGAGACGAGAGAGGCCAGAAAACGACGAGCGAGAGAGCGCAATGGCAGTCTCACAACGACACGGTCACTGGAGGCCGGCATGGGCCTAACGGGCGCCAATGGGCCTAAAAGCTGAGCGCGCCGCGTTTTGCTTGCTGTTTTTCAACTTTTGTAAGCAGCATAGCCTCCGACGTTGCCTGCTTGACCGTCGGATTATGAGAACCTAGCCCTAGTTTATCGCGGAACGTGCCTTTAAGCTATTGGACGTGTTGGGCCGCTCAAGAATGAGGAGCATAAAAGTCGAAGCAGCATCGAGGTCGTTTCCTTGTGGACGTACGTACCAGCTACCCCATCGCCGCAGCCGTCCTATCCGCAGCAGCATTCGCTGCCCCCCTCAGTGCCGGTGCAGGTTGATGGAAGCCCCTCGACAGTAGTTGTTCAGTTGACTGCGCTTCCAAGTGCACTGGGCGCAAGTTGCAATTAAATATCTTGAAAGTGAATAAATGGAGCTCTGAGGAGGTAGAAGTTCATATCCCGGTCAACTAGCCGCAAGCAAGCAAGGGCAATAGGAAAAACGCCAATTTGCTGCGCGCGCTAGAGGATACCGCGGAGGAACTATTGATTAACAGTACGAAGGTACGACGAACTTTTGCGTCAAGAAACTTTCGCGAAACGCTGGGGTGATGTGTGCCGATCTCATGAAAGGATCCACGACGGCGCCGATAGGAAACTGCAGGACTTCACCAACCTGAAAAG
This sequence comes from Cooperia oncophora, assembly GCA_036418165.1. NCBI lineage: Eukaryota > Metazoa > Nematoda > Chromadorea > Rhabditida > Trichostrongylidae > Cooperia > Cooperia oncophora. The sequence goes on along the minus strand of MU967136.1, from coordinate 127,297 downwards.
GACTCTCATCAAGTCATACGGTCAATCGGTGTTTAAAAAAAAGTTGAATGTTCTGTGGAAGGCAGTTGGAAGTGTGGTGCCGCGCGGAGTAAAATAAATGTTATGTTCCCCTTTGTTAGTTAAGACACGTTGAGGGAGACTGATGGGGAGAATGGTTCGAAACTCCACAATGTCGGAGATGGAGAAGCTATTAGCAGGCTGTCAGGCAAGTGAGGTTCAGGGTAACTTAGTTTAAGGTTGGTGAAAAGAGAGGATGAGGAGGAATGAAGTCGATTGGGAAGAAACCGAGGAACAGTAGAAAATAAACATCGATCCTATATAGACATCCTACTTCAGGGGAAGGGCTGCAAAAAATGAGTCAGGTGACACACGCGTATATTCTGCCTTCCTCAGGTACTACCCCTTCCATTCCAAGTGAGCGAGTTTTTCCAACGCCTTTCGATTCCATGTGGTGAGCCCTAATGCTGTGGCAGTACGAAGTTTTCAAGATGTACAGGCGACGACATGAAAGCAGGACATTCTCCTCGGGTTGGTCGATGTAACAGTCCGCTTTCACTTCCAGTTCGGGGTCTTCCGGTCCATACCATCGACCCGCGGTTTGGCGACTGCGGTGAAGATGAATCCTGAACCGTCGCGACGTTTTCGGAGCTGCTCGATGTTGGAGGTCCTGTTGGATGTTGGAGATCAAGAGTGCTGGTCCGCAGGTAGCTGTCCATAGGTAACTCTATACAAGAAGTTCCGCAGCTGTTTGGAGGCGACGTTAATTCCTCTTCAGTTTGGCTACGATTACAAATGGTTTCATATTCTGATGTACATGAATGTGATGGACAAGAGCCTACTCTGCTTATCGAGGAACATCTTGGGTATCTTTTGCCCGGCACTTGTATCCACGCCTTATATCAGGGCTACGTGAACTTTGCCATGTGTAACGCGGCTAAAGTGTCTTTTTTTGACCCCCTTGTGTATATATAATTCGCTAAGTATGTCATTGTGTTCGTGTGTGGGGGGGGGGTGTGCGTCCGTTTGTGTGTCCCCGTCCCAGTAGCAGTGATATATTGGTTCTGAGAAATGATGTATGGGATGTGACAGGAACGCTTTTGGCGGATGGCTCATAACAGCTGATAAGATAGGACAAGGGGCCTTAAAAGGGCAGGGTCTTTATATTTCTTACATGGCTCACAGCAACACCGGGACCTTTGCTGCAAGTAGTGATATAGGGAGTGGTACGAAAACATTACTGGCGTGTGACAAGAAGTGATAACAGCTGATAAGATACGGCATGGTGCCTCATAAAAGAGGGGGGGGGTGCCAAATTCATAGCGCAGGTTACAGCAACACTGGGACCTCGATTTCTAGATATGATATAGACTTTGGGACATACGTCATTGGTGGGTGACAGGGAGTGTTGGCAGCTGATAAAATTTGATAACGGGCGTTTCTGAAGAAGGTAGCAACAGATAAGCGAAAAGCTACATAAATGGGGGTTTTCCCTTAGCACTCGGAGCGTCCAATTAGCGACGTTGTTGCACGTTCGCTGGTCAACCCGCGATCACCACATATGAATGCTGCCCAGTTTTCCTATACCAGTCGCATCGCTCGGCTCACGCTGAGCTCTCCTCCATCTTGTGACATGGAGGTCAGTTTGGGTGAGCGTCCCTTTCTTCCTGGCTTCATAACAGAACGGTGGTGAATTCAGCTGCGAACTAACAGTTGTTAGCTCATTTGGAGATAAACCCCTTCCTAACGCCCCTTATCGAATCTTTTCAGCTGTCAACACGCCCTATCATCCAGTGATGTTCCTGTCCCATACCCTACTATCTTGAGCCAATATCTCAGCGTTGCTCTGGATCGCGCTATGGAGCCTGTCACCCTCACTTGCTGACGCTCCTTATCAAATCTGCAACTCTTCCTTCTGCTATCCACCAACAGTACTCCTGTCCAGTCTTCTGTGTCATATCTTTGAACCAACACCATTTCATTGCCGGAAACGGGACTAATTTGGGCATCCATTCTACCCCGTACTGTATACTGTCAGCTGTTATCACTTTCTACCACCCACAAATGATATTCCTATCCCCTGCCCTACATCATCATTGGAACCAACGTTATTCCATTGTGGGGAAACGGAGCTATTGATTCGGGTACCCATCCGTTCTAAGATCTGTACTGTATACTGTCAGCTGTTGTCACTTTCCACCGCCCACCAATAATGTTCCTATCCCCCTCCTTACATCATGTCTTGGGAGCAACATTCTACCATTGCTTTGACCGGCGATACGAATTTCGTGACAAACAAACAGACAGACAACAAACACCAACACAGCACTAGACAACATCCACATCACACACAGCACACACACACACACACACACACACAGCGGATATTTATAGCAGGACACCATCGGTGTTGTAGTCTGCTGGGGATGCTTTGAGTTCGTGCTTGAAGCTGCAGAGTTGTAATCGCCCTGCTGTTTGACTGGTTCTACGTAGTTGTTTAGGTTAGATACGCAAAAACTTTTAAATTATTTGAATGTAAATAGAAGCAAAAATAGTAGTTAGCAGTCGGTAGAGGATGTGATAGTTTGTTTCAAGCAACGCTTATCACAGTTGTGCCCTGGCCCATTTCCCCTCGTATCCTACTTTTCCGTCCCAACGGGATTATTTCTGAATCTCGAATTCTTGAAATTTTCATAGCGAGAGCCGTCCATTTATAATACGCGCTATCCAGAGAGAGTGTGTATCCTGCATTCCATGCGCTCACCCATTTCTCATCGTTTCCCCTTCTATTCTCCGGGCATAGCTGGAAACAAGTCACAAATTTTGTGTAGCGAGCGCAGCGCATTTACAGAATGCTCCCCTCAATGTAGGTGTAGTGTCTCGCTCATTTCATGCACCTACCCATTTCCTATCGTTTCTGTATTCTTTCACTCTCCGAGGCTTATCTGGAACCGAGTCTGGAACGGAGTTTCGAATTTTTGAAGAAAATGGCTCCTGGCTGAGCGCACGTTCCGCCTACAGGGGCAGGCTTAGGCTTTGTTCATGTGTGTCTCGTACATCTCGGCTTGAGCCCGACCCAACCTACCCTTGACCCGTCCCCGCAAACTGATCGTTTAGGTGATTCCGAATTTACGGACAGACAGACAGACAGGCTGCTTTCGTATCCAGGAGCACGCGTGAACAATAAGGATGCAAAAAGCCAAGAAGCGGAAGTTAGTATGGGATCTGAAAAATCAGGAGGCTCTGAAGAGGCGTATTCGCAGGGAGCCGGATTGAGAGTCCAGTGTTGTCCAGGATGGTAGGAATAGCACTCCCTGCAAGATTATCTTTTGCGAAATTCGACAGAGCAGAAGAAAATTGGTCCAGAAGAGACACTGTGAGCTACTGACGGCTCATAGCGAAGGCACACACGCGAAAAACGCCCTTGTCCCTTGCGAGATTTCTCGTCAAACGCCGTTGTCGTCAACGTGTTGAGAATTCCATTCATGTGCCTCTGAATAGATGTAATACCCCCGCAGGGTAAAACTGTTGATCCGAAGCCTCGCTGGTTTCTTCCGACCTATCATCGGAAGCTTGGTTATTATAGGACAGCCGACTCACCGGCTAACGCCGGCGCGTCTCCTGCGCGGTACGGCTTCGCCGCGCATACCTTCTTTTACATAGTCGAATCCTCAACTGTTATCCGGATTTTCTTCATCTGTACACGTGGTCAGCGCTCCTTTGACCGAGACCTATTCTCTAAAACTCGGAGGAAATGGGTACTTCTGTGCTTGAAAGCACGCTCTGCCCACTTTGGGCAGGTCTCGACACGCCACAGACACACTCAACTCTCGCCATATGTTTTTCTTCTCCAACGGTCTTCTGATCTCCAAACTCACCCAACTTCGAACTATAAAGTTTTGTAGCCCGTTTTGCGGCCCCCCACCCGTTATGAGGATGTTTCCCTATTCCCTCCACTAGCTCCTTGTAGACCTTAATCCATTGTCTCCGGTGCCCATGCTGCTCTGGAACCAATCCGTGAGCTTTCAGCTTTTGCCCGCCTACCTCGACTGCGCCCACAGTGGTCTTATCTATCACACTCCGATAGGCGAACTAGTACACAAATACACATTTGCTCACCTTTTGCCGGTGTTTGGAGTGCTCTTCAACCGTTTCAGAGATTTTGCGTTTGATCCAGCCCATCTCTCCCCAAGCTCCACATACAGCGGTGCACCTCGCACTCCTCACTCTTCTAAATTAGTGATCCTTGATGACCGTTATCCTTTTTCCCGGTGTCTGAAATACTCTGTAGCTGAAGAGAAGCATTTGAAATGAGTAACTTATGCTTGAAGGCACGCCCTCCCTACTGGACGCGGGTCTCCACACACAGTAAATGTGCTCGACTCTCGCCAGATGTTTGTCTTCCCTATAGACTTCTTTGCAATCTCTATACTTTCTCGAGGACCGACTTACTGAATTTTGTATGAAGCACTTCCCATCCTATGGAAGCCCCGACCTTGGGAATGTGTGTCCTCCATTTGGTCTTACAACCCTTTGCTGACCTTACTCTACTTTTCCCCATCTCGGAGCTGCCTTGAAGCCGAATTATTAATTTTTTTCAGTGACAACGCTAAATTTCGGCGCATGCCCCGCTCACTGTGGACGGTGCCTGCGTGTATTACGTGTACTCTTACATGTTGTCCCATGCCCTACCCATCCCGACATTGACCTAACCTTTCCAAGACCTTATTCAAGCAGAACCGAATTTCCGAACAGAAAAACAAACTAACAAACAAACAAGCAAACAAACATACGTAGCAAGTTGATGTGTATAGTGCGTGATCTTTCGCAATCCCCCCCCCACGCGAAAGTTGCAACTCCGTATGAGCAGAAAGTGCTGCATCTCTAACGGCGCTTTTTCTATTTTCTTTGTAGATCTCCTTTGGAATTGTTGAGCAAGCAGATGTTCATTAACAGGTCAACAGTTCCATTCATCTTTCTCCGATTGAGGCGCCTCCGCCGTCGACTCAAATCAATCAGTATAGCGCATGTGAAACGGAAAAAACCTCAAAAAGTTAACCGGGAAAAGTTTCCCTGGCGACCTTCGCAACTTTCTCCCGAAGGCTAATACGACTCCCCCTCTCCCAATGACGAGCGAACACGATCCTTCCCATTCTCTTAGCTTCTAAAGACAAGCAAGGGCGACCCCATCCCACTATTAGAATTGTCCCAACGATGTAACTAGCGTCCGTGGAATAGGAAAAATCAATATCAAAATGCCTTCCCCCTCGTCCAACGACCAAATACGTCACTCCATTGGCGATTCCCCATCGTAGGACGTGAGCCAGTCCACGAACAGCTATTCGGCGCTGTTTTTCTTCGCAAAGAGCATCTTACCTATTCCCATCAAGGCGCACCGCGTCGTAGGTTTGCAAGAGTTTACATGTTTCACCAAGGCGGCTCAGCAGGGATCCTTCCATTTCGAAGCTTTCCTAAATTGAAGAAGCCTTGCCAATCCGAGGAAACTTGAGAAACTAGCGAACTAGCGAAGCGCCCTATACCCCCCCCCCTTCCTTTTAGGGCGAATAGCCAATTATCGTATTAGAGTGGTTCTAGCGTTCTTTCGCTTCATGGATATTAGATATTACAGATGGACTCACTTCAGTTAGATCAAAGAAGAGCTCATCATTCTGTTGAATCGGTGGACAACATAATTATCTTCGGAGTCACCAGTAGGGGTTACTCTAGCTGAACCAACCATGTGTCGTGTTTTATGAGACCGTTGGAGCCTGTCGCACACTATGCCTGTTAGCACACCCTTTGGACGCACATTCCCTAAATTCATAAAGCAGTCGAGCTTGTTAAAATCCAATGTGCGGCATCGACGCGAATTAGCGGAATGAATTCTGGCTAGACGACTGACGCGCTAAAGCATTCTCGCGCCAAGTGAATTGGGTCCTGGTGCAAATAATCCCAGTGACGCGACTCCTGTTGTCTCTGGACTGTTCTATTTTTTCATGGATAAAGGGGCGTAAAGTGTTATTTCCGATCGCCACGAACGCGACGAGTAAGACATTGCATGCGCGGGTGTACGCGCCGTCCGTGCTAGGTCCCGATCCAGTCAATGTTGCTACCAAAGCACGCCATGGTATTGTGTAAAATTTCTGCTATGTAGGACTCTCCCCCTGCGACAGGGTTCCGTTGCGATGCCCTGCCCGAAAAACTAGATGGTACAAATCGGATACTTGGATTTTGAACGTTCGCGCGCATTCAGCAGTGGCACTGCAGCGAGCTATTTTGCTGACGTTGAGAGTGGAGTTTTTCCAGAGAGGAAAGCAGGGTTGTGAAGATCTAGATTTGGTATTATTACCTGTGCTTAAGCGATTTCGCCCTTCCCAAGGAACCTTCCCCATCATGGCGTTGCTGATTTTCAATGTCACCTAAGAGTTTTGTGTCTCGGCACAGTCATAACTTTATCCCACAAGTGACCATCCCAGAAAAACATAAACAGCGCCTAAATATAGAAGAGCTCCGTTTTTGAGGAGCCGTTTTTCCTAGATCCGCTGTTTTAAAAACTTCCTTGCTGTTCAAAACAGGCCATGCCAGCATCTTCTTCCGGAGAATGATTTTGAGGAGGACAGGAAATGAGACGAGGTCGATTTGTTCCCTCTATTCGGCCTATGGTTAAGTCTGCGCTCTTTGCGAATTATGACAGACTCATGCTAGCACTCCAGGAGAATACTCGTAAGAAGAGTGAGCTGTGAAGTTGGAATGATTTGTCCAAGCCAGCGCGCTCCGCTGACACACAAACGTTCGCAAAAGTAGTGAAGTGAAAAGAGTCACCGTTCTCGGTGATGCTCACATATCCTCCAATGCGCTCAAGTTGCACGGTCTCGGTCCACCATTCTCTCCAGCATGGAACATCAGCGCAGCAACATTCCGGCAAAGTTGTGGGGTTCACAGAGACCGGGATGCTGCTGCGTTCCTAAGCACCGCGTTCTACTAAGTTCCTAAGCACCAATGCGCGACCACCGCACCAAATCGGAGCTCGCTTCCCGTCTGTACCGTTTCCACGCACACTGTGCAAGGGCGCCTGATCCTTACCAGGAGTGGGTGTCAACTTATGAACTTTTTCACATTTTGTCAGTACTGTTTTGTCAGCAGGAATCTATCGTTTCTGACTCAGAACAGGCTATTTCGCAACACGCAACTTGACACGCGATCTACCGGCAAGGTCTCAGCTTACACGAATTCACCAGGAAAGGGCAACAGTTCAGCACATCCATTTTCAATCCGCACACATTTGTATGCCTCTTTGAGGCGATGAACTAAAATCTAACTTCAATTTTGCGGAACGATTCTCTGGACGCAGTTATGGAGCTTTTCTCCTGCATGGTTCTTTTACGTGCTGTCGCGAGGAAACGTGAAGCGTCCTACATATGTGGAGAGTCACTCTGATACGTGGTAAAAGGAGCGTAACAAGTAGCAGCGAGTTTCTCAAGCGAAGATCGTTGCGATTAATCCCCCGTGAGGACGTTTTGTTTCTGCATTTTTCATGAGCATTCTAATATCACAAAGCTCCTAAGTCGCCTGCACTAGCCCGTAAGAAACCTGCCGACCCAGTTTTTTTTCGAAATTTATTGACACCATTGTGGCTGAAGACGTGTTCTGTGCCTGTCCCCCTGTTTACAAATGTCACAAGGGTTTTAAACTGAATAAGGGCGATATTCATCGGTTCAGCGGAAACTCCTAACCTGGAAAAATGTGTATTCTATGGGTATTTATTTATTTTTTTATTTGCTTATGCGTAATTACATTACGCTCAAACAAAACAAAGTAGCAATGCAGAGTAAACTAATTCCGAAGCAAACAAAAACAAATCGAAAACAAGATACGCAAAACAAAAAATTAAACTGCAAATTTGATTTTGTGCAGTTAAGAGGTCGTGAAGAATGAACCAAAGCAGCTCTTAGCTTGGTCAGAAGGATGGAGTTCCAGAATTAAGAAGGCGGAAGGAGAGGAGTCAGCAGGAGGGTATTTGGCCAATGCCATAGACCACAAAGAAAGTACGGTATCGTACGTGATTTCTAGAAGGTTGCTCACAAGATATTAGTAACCAGTGATGAAGCTACTGTCCGCACAGCTGGTCACGTCGCCCTCAGCGCCACATGAGGGGTCACAGGGGTATGCCGGCACTTCGAGACGCGGGTATACAGCAGGCCCACGTGGGAACCGGCATACTGGTCAGAAGCGACAAAAACAGGGTTACTAGACTCCGAGCCTTGATCAGAGCCGACGTTGCAAGAAGCTGAACTCCATGAATGAAGAGGGGGTACTTAGCCAGAGAACACTGGATATTCCTCCTGTTGGACCAACCAAGGAAAACAGAAGCAGGAACTCTCAGGGCAAACTGGTGAAGAAACAAAGCTATAACTGTATGATACCTGACGAAATCCCTCACAATTAAGGTATTAGGAAGATAGGCTGCTAAAATTCTAACAGACCTAAGCGTCCAGCAGAGAACGAAAAGAATGAATGCGTGACAATAAAATGAAGCTAAAACTCTAAGACGAGCTCTATGTAAGACACTTCTAACATCCAGTCAAGTCAGCGTCAAGTACCAGCTGTGGCTTATAAGGCACCCAGTGAAGGGAGTCATCCAGGCACGCAGTTGCACGAAAGGGAAGAAGCATCATTTGAAAAAGGAAGTGCACACATCGGAATGACTAAGAATTTGACCAAAATTCACCTTGTTTAATCTCCTTTCAAACGAAGCACTACCGAGTGATCCAAGTATTTCAGGGGGTAGCGAATTAAACTATCTAGCACATCGGTAAAATATAATATTCGGCGTCAAAGCGCGAAATCTAGGGCCAGCGCGAGGACAGTCCAGGTCAATCCCACCTCGCCTACCTGCAGCTTGTCTGAAGAGCCAGTACTTACTACAGCGCAATTTAGATTCCCTAGGGAGGACCCGAAAGCCGAACACAAAATCAATTTAGGTTCCCTAGGGAGGACCCGAAAGCCGAACACTAAATCAACAATCACCCGCCTAAATCGTAACGATCGTAACGAAAACACCTTTAGGCTCTCTTCATAACTGGGCAAATCACTGCGACTGGTGTTACGCGCAATTTGGTACCAGAGGGGTCGGGTGAACAACGCTGAACTTTCTCAGTTTTACTGATATACTTCTTAATATAAGGGATCAGTGAGCAATATTCGAGATGTGGCAGTACATAGGCCTTGTATAGGCAAGTGAGCACTGTCGCATCCGAAGATTTCACGTTACGGAAACGTGCGAATAAGTTGGTGAAAGCTTCCTCTGCGGCTTGGTTTATGTGAGAGTAGGAGTTCAGCTTTGAGTCAAAAAGGACACCAGGATCCATAGCAGACTGACGCATCGTAAGCTTAATGTCGGTGATGTGATAATCAGCCGGACCAAGATTCCCAATGTGCATAACCGAACACTTATTCAGATTGAGTGATATCCCAATGAAAAGCCCCTTTAACCAGTTTATGAACAGAAACTTTTAATGTACCGCGCACAGTTGCATAGTGGTTCGATCAAGAACTCCATAGATTTTGACATCATCCGCATACATTTGAATTGTAATTTCAGGCCAGGTTTTAAAGACACATGGTATGCTCACATACATTGAGGGTGTATGTGACTATCAGCCCCCCCAGCTGTCGATGTGTCGTGGTTTCCTCGCCCGAAACTGCACGGGGCTAGAACCATGCTCCGCCCAAAATGCAACTTGTGGCGCCCACTCCCACGATGCTGACGGCCGTCCGCGCGGCGCGTGTCGTGTGCAGCTCTTGGCTTTTTGCCAAGTCCTGTAAATGCCCTTTGGAATACAAGTAAAAGGCAATTTCCTGATGCGGATAATATTTTAGGTGCTGCAAAATAAGAACCACAGATGATGACCAGGAGCAGAACTCAAGAGCAACTGTACTGCTTTTGCAATATCCCTCGGAGGCCGCGCTTCCCACAAAACATGAAAATAAAAACGGTCTAAGCGTTCCACTCATTAGTTCAATACAAGCAATAAGCACTTTCCTGATGCTAATAACATCTGAGGTGTTGCTCATGCTGCAAAGTTCAAACAGAAGGTGATGAAGATGACAAAGGTTGAAGAATAACAAATGTAGATGTAAATAAAACAAAAATGAAAAATTCAAGGAAACGCAAATTAATCAAAATCGCGTGTGCATTTCTGCGATCCGGCTCGAATTCAACTCCAAAGCCATAGAAATACTTCAAAATAACGAGTGGGAGCTTAAGCCGTTCTTATTTTCATGTTCTGTGGGAATGCGCGGCCTCCGAGGGATATTGCAAAAGCAGCACAGTTGCTCTTGAGTTCTGCCCCTCGTCATCATCTTCGGTTCTTATTTTGAGCACCTAAAATGTTATCCGCATCAGGAAATTGTGTTTTACTTGTATTCCAGAGCGCAATTACAGGACTTGGCAAAAAGCCAAGAGAGCTGCGCGCGACACGCGCCGCGCGGACGCCTGCCAGCACAAAGGGAGTCTGCGCCGCAAGTTGCATTTTGGGCGGAGCATAGACGAATTAGACTTTCCCCAGCCCTGAACTCTAATCCCGTGCAGTTTCCGGCGGGAAAACCACATCGACAGCTGGGGCTGATAGTCACATACACTCTCAATGTATGTGAGCGTACCATGTGTCTTTAGAAGATTAGTCAGCTCCATAATGTAGATTAAGAACAATAGCGGGGATAACACACCACCCTTTGGAGCCCCGCTTTCACAAAGGTATCTCTTGGGGAAACTAGTCTTGATTCTAACAGTCATGTGCCTGTCATAAAGATACGAAGTTAACCAAGCTACGATCCCTTGAATTCCCACTTTTTCCATTTTGGCCAGTAGTTTATTGTGGCAAACCTTGTCGAACGCCTTTGAAAGTCAATATAGACAACATCAATCGATTTGCCTTCATTACGTGCCTTACAAAAGTCAAAGTATCTGTAAGATTAGTACAGGTAGATAGGCCTGGAATGAAACTGTGTTGTTCTTGAGGTATTATGCGGAGTTTCGTAAGCCAAGCTAACAACCTTCCGTTTATAATTTCCTCCATCACCTTAACAGAAGCGGGGGCAAGGCTGATTGGGCGGAAGTTGCTCAGTGTGGATGGCTTGGGGGACTTCTGAATGGGAGTGATAATAACATCTTTCCAGAGCTGAGAGACATCACCTGTTAGCCAGTGGCTTACACGAGGAAAAGTAACATTTAAGAACTATTTGTGGGATCCCATCATAAGGTTCACTAGTTGAGGGATGGAGCTTTTTTAGGATGATGGAACGGCGTAAGGATCAAAGACCTCCGCGAGACTATTATTAACATGCGGGAAGTACGTGAGGTTCCGTTCATAAGAGAAGCTGGACGTGAAAATACTGATGGATAAATAGTTAGCGAGTGCTTCTGCTTTACCCGCGTCAGTACGGTAAACCCTACCCGTACGGTCGGATAATGTGGGGAGTAGGTAGTTTGGCTTCAGCTTGCACCGAAAGTAATGGGAAAGCCGTTGTAAAGAAGCAGCTCAAACAGGTGGTTTAGATGAAATAATTTTTTGTGCTTTCATAGACCAATTTTCATCAGTCCGTAATAGGAATCAAACTGCTCTCTAATCATTCCCTTACACTCAATCCCCGCAAAAGATGGGGCGTATGCGGCGACATGGCGTAAACTATAGCGCCCTCAAGGCAGCCGTCCCATCATTAATGTTTTTCATGAGTTCGCAATAGCTGGCGGGCAGGTTATTCGGGCTGTCATCCGATTCACGCATCCTCGCACGCTCTGTCTTTTGCAGTAATCGTGACCATACCATCTTAAGAGAACTTGCATCAATCGGAACTTGTGGGCGCCTGGTGCATTTGTTAGTATTGAACTGGCGCCTTTCTAATACCCAGTGATTGTTCCTACACGACAGAAGGCCGGCAGAGCCTTGGGAAATTGTCGGCCCACGAATAGTGAAACTTAGAGGACGGATTAGTCCGTTTACGAGAACATGGACAGCGTCCTCAAGGGTAGTGGGCTAGATAACACCTATTCTATTTCACTGCAGAGTGTGATCGAGTTCAAGTAACGCAACTGGTCGAATTTATGCAGTGATGTTTATGTTACATGTTAGTTCTTATACAGCACATTTGTTAGGTTCGAACACCGGTGACGATTATGGCTCGCTCCTCTTTTTTTCATGTGAAGAGAGGCAATGTCTGGATTTGCACTGTAACCCGTCAAAACGTGAACGCTGCAATGGTGTTTGAGGTAAGTTTTGTAACACTGATTGCTCCTATTTTCTTTCAGTTCCGTCCCAAGGATAGCGGAAGAGGGGCGATGACATATTGCGAAATAGGGCGGCGGTTAAATGCAGGGTCCACTCGCATTCAGACAAATAAGGGACCCTATGGTACACTCGAAGGATATATTTCCCAATGAACCTCCGCTCTCCGCTGTTGTATCTATCGATACCCCTCGTCTCTCTCCTTCTGCCTGTCTGCATCTTTGCTCCCCCACTCTTGCGGTATCTCCACATACGGCATGCGCTGGGGGGAGAGGAGAGCGTGTCGATTATACTGTACGCGGCTCCATATTCGCACAGAGCGTGCCCCGAAATCGGGAAAATGTAGGTGCAGAGCGACGAGAGCCAGAGAGACGAGGGGCATAGAGATACGGCAGGAAAAGGAGGTTTGCCGGGGCACATTTCTCCTCGAGGGGAAGGATAGCATACGGTCCCAAGCTGTCCATCCCTCCAGCTTCGGTAGACTGGTACCATGTCTTCTATACAACTTAAGAATAATATGTATTCACTGGAAACCTTTACGTATGCTGAACAAGCAGACAAATATAATTACAGTTCGGAGAAAAAAAGTCGTATGCGGGGAGCACTTAAAATCGGGATTAGTCACAACAGACGTTTTTTGCCTTTTTGGTTTGTAGAATTAATGGGCACAGTAGATTCACTTGTGTCAGCTGTGTTCCTTTTTATCATCAACGTGCTCGAGCGGGCTCCAATGACGTCCACAATGATCCTTGCAACGTGCTAAAAACGCCTTAGTGGGTTTTGTGTGCTCGGGGAGCGCGATGAACACCATATAGTTCATTCAAAGCTTTCACAAAACTCCGATCGTCAGCCTTTCAGGTGTACGATTGACTGACCGTAGAATCCAGTAGGTGGTCGCTCTGGTCCAGTCAGTCAGACTTCTTGAGGATACTTATAGCCACTTGTTGAAAATAGTCCTTTAAAAAGGATGAAGTCATCGCCGTTGATCAATCCCTTTGTGGAATGCGGCACGCATTCTACCTTTAGAATCGTATTAGGTCATCCCATTCAAAAGTGCCGTCGGTTTTATCTGAATGAAACAAAGAGGAGAATAGATTAAAAAAGTAATATTTTGGCTCCAAGTTGAGTAACTCCCTCCTTCACCAATGACCCGCTCCCAGTGCCCCGAAGATCGAGACGTGCAACAGGATCGTCCAAGGCAGCGCCCGCGACGCGTCGCGCGGCAAATGACTCAGCAGCTCACGGTTTGCTGGCCGGTAGCTTTGTGACTGGAGCAGATGTTTTGATACATCGCACTTCTGCAACATTTAGCAGGTTTCATCAGTGATTGAAAATCTAATGATGTTTTTCTTGATAGTAACACACAATTGTTTGGCAGATAAGGCCGTGATTCTCCATATGTTCATGTGGTTCACATGATTCACGCAGTAGCCAACGTCAATGTAATAGACGGATAGCCAAGTTTGTTCTGTGAGCTGCTGTAAAAGGTGACAAACCAGAGCAATGTTAGAGGCCCCAATGAATTTCGTGTTCTATCGAACTTTTTCATACTCTTGAGAAATTCACCGTCTGAACACAAGACTCGTTTCTGGGTGATATCAATATTTACCTTCCCTTCAATAACCATATTCAAACCGCCAGAAGCCCGCTTCGTCTTCTCGCCGCATGTATGTCGCAGGCCACGCCCACCAGATGCCGGGACGATTCTGTTGCCACACACCCCCGCAGTAGTGCCTGGCGTGATTTGTTGATGAATTGCGCGGCCTAAAAAGTGTGGTAGGTTCGATTTGGGAAGTGATGGTTAATTTGATTTGGAAAGTGATGGTGAATTTAATTTGAAAAGGTGTGCATTTGGTTTGAAGAGGGGTGAATTTAGTTGAAAAAGAGTAAATTCAAAGTGAAAATGGTATATACAGTGCGTAACAAAAGTATGTGGACACCTCAAATTTTTGTCCTGCAAAATTGCTTTTGAATTTTGCGATATGAGACCTTCATTGTTGAATTCCTCTTAAGCGAAAACATAGGAATACACCACTTCTAAACACTTTGTGGACTACTGAACAATTATTTATTGTTTTGAAAACAGGAGTATGTGGACACTTAACAAAAAACAAATGTATCATGGAGAATGGAAGTTGGTTGTTTCTTCCTCCAATGTTCACTATTACTTCAAACATTCTGTCTGGCATGCTGCGGACAAGATTTGTCATGGTGTCTTCGTCGATTGCTTCCCATGCAGCTACTATTGCCCCTTCAAGTCTCTCACGGGATTCGTCGAACCATGATTCGGATTTCGGTTGGGTTGCAGTCAGGAGAACACACCGGCCAATTAATCACTTTGATACCATTACGTTGGAGCCATTTACTAGTGCTATTTGAAGCATGCACGGCGGCGTTGTCCTGCTGCATCACATGTGTCCCGCGTCGTGCCCGCTCAGAAAAGGCAAGAGGTTAGATTTAAGCACTCCTTGGTATTCCCCTTTGTTCATACAGCACATGAGAAGGCAAGCTCCAACTTTCCTCTGCTTCCAAAACCACCCCGTACCGTCAAAGAGGCGCCTCCGAAATTTCGTTTCGAGAACACCAAGGGATCGCTACAAAGGCCTTTCCAGTGATGCTGATATCCATCTGGACCGTCGAGATTGGCTTTTGAAGATAACCTAAGAGGGAAATGCGCATAGGATGTTGCCTTTCTGATTTTACAAATATCTCAAGAAACTGCACCTTGTCCCACGACGTTGCCATTTTTGCACGCGCAAAGTTCAGTCTTGCCAGCTGGTGCCTGGGTCAGACAGGGAGCTTTCTTTGTGGTCTCTGAGTGATGTGCTCACTTGATCGAATAGAGCGCCATATTGTCATTTTTGAGACCGGTAGATTCATCGTGGCATAGATCTGTGCCACAAAGCGGGAAGTATGAGGCTATTCTTCTGATGTCTTTCGCGGACAAAGATTCGTGGGTGCCTCGAAACAGGTAATAAGTGGTAGTCATCAGGATTCTGGTGGTGTATACCAACGTACGCCGCCGAAAGTCCAAGCTATCTTGCAATTTCTCTATTCGAGTGTCCTGCAGCACTGAATGCTCGAATCCGAGCTTGTTCGTCTTCGTAGAGAGGACTACCACGACGAGGTATGAGTATAGGTTAATGGGGACTAGAGACCATAGAAATGGATTGCAGATCTGGAGCCAAACTTTGGACTTCCTCAGGTGTCCACATACTTTTGTTATTAAGAAACTTTTTCGAAAACGATAAATAATTGTACAGTAGTTCACAAGTTGCTGAGAAGTAGTGTGTTCCTATGTTCTCGCTTATGAGGAATTCAACAATAAAGGTCTCATATCGCAAAACTCAAAGGCAATTTTGCAGGACAAAAATTTGAGGTGTCTGCATACTTTTGTTACCCACTGTATTATTGATCGAAATTGCTTCTCATTAAAATAAACTTGACTCAAAAAAATATTAAAAAAATGTCCCGAGCTTTTAGGACAGACCGATAGAAACTGCTTTCGTGTAGCTGGCTTTTAAACAGAAGTATAGTGAGCGAGAAATGCTCCTCGCAGTCTTCCCAGTAATGACTAACCATTAAAGGCACGCTTAGGTGCAAACGCGTCCCTTGGACATGGTAGTTCGGTCCGCTAGCACAGGTCCGCTAGTACTACTTTCGCTGCTCAAAACAAGTGCGGAAGGCATCGTTTCGCCCACTGCCTTACGCAAAATCCAACTCATCTAACTTCTATTTTCGGCGACTTGCTGGTGGTGGTGTTGTTCCATCCATAGCCCTGCTCCATTTCTGTTGCTTCGAGTGAGATGATAGGGAGGAGCTTGTAACATCATGCGAGAACTCGTCCCGCTGCTCCCTTTCTTCGAGTTGTGCGAGTAGAGGCTCGGTTACTCACGGAGTTCTATACGGAGCGTTTCGGATGACTTTTTTCCTGCTCTTTCTTTACTACTGCATCACACCACCTTTTCACTAGTGACCCGCGCAACTCACTATTATCAAAGTCGAGGCGCCTAAAAGTGGAAGTAGTTTCACACTTGAATGATCTGATGTCGCAGGATTTTCGAAATCGCACAAATTTTGGCTTTTGTCCTGAATTCATCGCTACTGATTTCTACTAGAAAAAGTTGCGAACCTATCGGCTCTGGGAACTTTTTAAAAACATTTAAAAACATTGATTCTTTCCAACTTTTTCGTTGATTAGCTCTTTTTTTAGTTCCTGAACAGCTTCGGCAATGCGATGCAATCATATTTTGGAAAGCTTAACGAAGAGAACGTCAAAAACAACTTCGTATTGATTTATGAGCTGTTGGATGGTGGGTTCTATATTGTTCTACCGGTAATTCTTTTTGATGTGAAAATGTGAGTTTCACATAGCTCCAAAACCACTTCCTTTCTTCATATCCTTGTTTTTGAAGCAGTTCCTTTCCTGGCCGAGTGCCACAGTGGAGCTGCGTTGTAAGGTCAATCCTAGTATATACCTTTTCGAAAGTGACATCTTACTTTATATTTTCATCTGCGACGTTTTATTTCGAAAAGTTCACTTCTTCTTCTTCTTCAGCCTTTGTCCCGTTTTGTCGTGAGGTACGCTGTTCATATTTTGTGATGCCACTTCGTTCGTCTCGTCGGTTGTCGAGTACACGTCTTTCTTGACGTTCGGCCTGCGTCCGAATGTAGCCAGGCTCGTAACGAGGCAGGATTGGACCACTCCTGCACCTGTCCTTCTCTCAATATCGTACTTCTCCTCTGAGACGAGATCACATCATTAGCGCAGTGAAACATCCAAGGAGTCGGTTCCTGAAGCTTACGTGCGATAACATCCATCACGACAAGGAAGTGGAGTGGGGAAACGCCGAGTCTCGGTGCACTGCACCCCGCATGTAATGGAGAACTCCATCAAGATGTCTACTGATAATCGCACGCGACCCTTTCAGCTAGAGTGCAAGATGCGCACTTTCTTAGCTAGCTCTTCAAGCACGCCGTGCTGCTGTGAGGTACACTATGACTTCACGCGGCTTACAATCGAATGCCTTCTCCAAGTCAAAGAAGGGCCATGCTTTAGCCTCGCATGATGTTTCTCCAGTAAAGGCGAGTGGCATATATGGCATCGATGGTGCAACAGTCGGTCACGATGCCATAGTGATTGGATATCGCGAGCACGGTCATCAAGAATTCGCGAACTAGACGATAGTTCGAGCAGTCTGCAAGGCTGTCCTTCTGATTCGGTACCACTATGCTTTCTTGCAACTCTTCTGGCATATTAATCTTTGCTGTGTCTTCTGTAGGTTGGCCGCCACGTCATCAGTGCCTGTTGCCTTTCCGAGCTTCATCTTCACACAAGCAGCTTCTGTTTCTTCGAGGTTGTCTTTTGAACGGGATCGTATACTGGTGAGGCACAAGAGACAGTCGGGTGCGTACACTCTACTCCAGAGATTTTCTCAAAGTAAGCGCACCGTCGAATCATTACACGCCGGTCCACCAGGAAGAGGACTCTTCTCGTTGTGTGCCGAAGAGCTTTTCAGCATCGTCCATCTAGCAGCCATATGAACCTTGCGAAGTGGATAGAAGTGCCGTTTGCCATCGTACGCCTCCAGCTCTTTACTGACGTCTTCGAGGTGAGTGGCTTTCGCAGCAGCCACAGCCTTCTTTGCCGCACTCTTCGCTTCATGTTATTTCCATCAGTTTCCAGCTGACTTCCTTTCGAGAAACAAGTGCTAAAGGTCCTCTCACACTTTTCGGTTTGTCGTCGTCTCTCCGCAACCACGCCTGCTTCTCATTTCTACGCCCTCCAGACTTCCTTGGGCCGAGTTGGAAGCGAGCAGTCTGCGAAACCTGAAAAACTGCCAAATTTGCCAGCATTTTTTTAGGTTTTGCAGACAGTTGTGACGGTCAGAAACCGTCAAAACAAAACGAATGCAAGAAATCACAACTGCCGCCCTTTTTTTCAATGCCGTCATCTAAAGGCAACTATACATCCGCATCCATGGATCCCGATTCCTACCAGTACAAATCAAGGTTAGGTCGCTCAGGTGCCATTTCATGTTTCCAAGCGCTGCTGTACGGTCAGCCACACACCTAGTTGCTCTCTTCCGCTGAGTTTTACGCGTTTCGCTGTGCTGAGTTTTACGCGTTTCGCTGTGGGACCTTGGTATAGGCGCAAGTGCTGCACCTTGAGGACAGCGCGGACGGGCTATAGAGACGGCATCGAGTATCGCTGCTCTCAGCCCCGTCCCCGTGCACTTTCTAGCAGAGGAACTGGTTCACTACTACAGCTGCAGACCCATCGGCCTAACGCTTGGCAAGAACCGTCCGCAGAGGTGAGTGTACAGTTTGTCTTTAGTTCTCCCAGGGCCGAATCGCTCGACCTGTTTCGACTTTCAGGTTGCAGTCTTAAACGTCAACGAAGGTTTTTGTTCGTATTGAGGAGATTATGCTTCTCATGTTCTACAGATGGCGCCTTGCCATAAAAAATGTACGATGTTCCGTAAACCGACACTAACCATCTGACAACTGTGTCCATCTTATGGGTCCACTTAAGTCGCCAGCGACACCGGACGGGGTCTTCTGACTGTATCTCAGCCCGTATCCTCCCTCAAAGCAGATACAAGAAATCGTCTTGGATCGCGCATTGCATCCTCTTTGTGGAGGCATAACGCAAAAAATGAGTATATATTAGGTTTTCCGGAAAGTTCATCAGCCTTTTGGATGTTTCACTTTAGACGATCGTAACTTTTTAAAACTCGTCGGATTTAATCGAAGTAGGACACATTTGAATCAGCACACCTTTTGCAAATGTGACAGCCAGTCGGAATAAATCCCATCAAAGTAAGAAACTGGGTGGTCGGAAATTCCAGCGAAATCCACTAAGGCTTTTTTGCCTGGTCCTGATTGATGAAGTATTTTCCAGCAAGGGAGCTCTGAAAATGTTAGAAAAGGTGATAGTTCGGTTGGCGAAAGGTCTGAAGAATAATGTTGGTTGAGGTAGAACTTCAACCCCCAAATCCGTTCAATTTATGGATAGTGATTTTGGTGAAACGTGTAGGCGCGGCGTTGTCATGCAAAAGGATCGACCCTTTCTTTGATAAGTGTTGGCTGCATCTGACAAAATTTTCGGTACAATTCGTCGATTTCTTCACATTAGGGTTCCTGCTGTGATGGTTTGGCCTGGTGATAAAAAGTTATAGTGGAACTCCACCCAGCCGGGACCACCCAGCCCGTGACCAGAATTTTTTTTTCGTGAGGGTTGGGCTTTGTTGAAAATTACCTCGGTGGTTCGTCGAAATCCAGCCACTGTCCGGAAAGTCTGCTGTTGTCATACATGACCCATTTTTCATCACAGGTGACAATGCGGCCCGAAAACAGGTCGTTTCTGCTGCGCAAAAGCAATGCAGAAGGAACCTCGAGACCTGCCGATTCCTGCCGGTCACTCCGATTGTGGGCCACCCAATTGCCGAGTTTTTTTCACCTTCCCAATGCCTTGGGTGGGCCTTGGCAAATCCGCTGTTGCAGATGTTCCATACCATCTGCAACAGCGGATTTGCCAAGGCCCACTTCTTCTGCTATCCTTCGAACTGTTTGGGATGGGTCAGCCTCCAAAATCCCCTCAAAATTCTCGTCAGATATTGCTTTGGGTCGACCGCTATCAGGTTCATCTTCAAGGCTGAAATCTCCAGAAGGAAATTTGTTGAGCCATTGCCGCACAGTGCTTTCTCTAGCACTATTGGGCCCCCACACCTGGTTAATTTGTTGAGCTGTTTCGATTGCGGATTGCCCCAATTTATAGTCGAAGAAAAAAATCGTCCGAAGTGCTCTTTTCACATGCTTGGAAAAAATCTTCAAAAAAGGGGGAATTTATAAAGCAATGGGGAAACGGCAATTATACCATCAGATAGCGCAAGAAATTCTCTACAAGATGTGCTACTGAGAAGCAAGGCAGAATGAGTTTGAAATCAGCAGTGGATGTACAAAAAATAGGTGCACAAAACGCTGAGAACTTTCCGGACAACCTATTAGTATAGTCGTCGCTCGTCAGCGATGTCAATCTTCATGCAGCGGCTTCATCCTCACATATCGTCCGCATTCTCCGGGCCTTTATGGTACGCTTCACCTCTCGCAGACGTCGCAGCCTTCGGCATTCATGTGGCATCTTAATAATGTGATGTGACGTGGGTATTCGTCAGTTCTTTCGCATTTTTGAGGGGCCTATTCATAGATAAGAGAAGCGGTTCCCACTTTTGCTGAGCGATCTCAGGGATGCCGAAGAAGAAAGGAAAAGAAAATTTCGTAAACTGCTTCCTTTAAGTCTCTATGCGCTGTAAATTGCCTACAACTTTGATCAGATGCTGAGTGAAAAGTGCTTCCAAAGCACTTTTAGAAACGATGTGAAAAATGGTCGCAAGTGGGGTCTTACTTGCGCCATGTGCTCAAGAGTGAGCGATGGTCTCTTCACTCAGAGACCTTTGCTGATGAAACAAACGAATGGTCTAGTGGATAGCATGGAGGAGTGGCGTACACCGATGATGGTGGTAGTTTAGTTCCCTTGGTTGCAAATTTTTGCATTCAGGTTTCGCTTTTCGTCCACATAGATGCTTGCATGGAATAACTCTGATAACTGTCATTTATGTGTGCACTCTAAACAGTAAAACCCCTTGAGTTGGTGCTGTTCCACTGCTACAACCTTAATATCACCTGTATCACCTGTGCTCCCGTCCTCGAGTTCCTCGAGCGGGCGCCAGTAACGTCTCCATTCGTCCCTGCAACGTGCAAGAGTTGCCCAATGAACTCTCTCACCTCGAGGGACACGATGAACTTCATACCGTTCGTTCAGAGCTTTCACGAAGAGGTCTGACCATCGCATAGGCGGTCGTCCAGGGGTTCGCTTGACATCCCTGTGGAATCCAGTCGGTGACTGCTCTGGTCCAGCGGTCGTCCTCGAAACGCATGACGTGTCCGGCCCACCTGATCTTCGAAACCTTGGCAAATGCGGCGGCGTCTCTGATCTTCGATCGTTGGCGGAGTGCGGAGCTCCGGATTCCCTCCTCAGCTTGCGCTGTAGCGGGAAACTGCCTGAGCTCGCCCCTTTCGATGGCGCGGTTGAATGAAACGCGACTGCATGTTCATCGCTGCTTTTTTTTCGTAGGTCCAAGTCTCTGAGGGTATCGATCAAGGAGCGAAGAGCACCGCGGAATCGAAGACGGTGGGCCACGGCGACTTCGGTGTTCTTCGGTCCTTCTTCGGCCTATCCCCTCGCATTGCTTCTTGAAGGCTCCCCCCAGCGCTCGCTTCCTCCTGCGCTTCAGCTCTGGCAAGCTGGGTCAATTCATGCATATTGTAGACTTTTCAACGACCCTAGAGCGACCACATAGTTAGAGCATTTCAGAGATGTCGTTGCGAATTGAGGCGTGGAATGGGGCATCAGATACCAGTCCGTTTCTCCATAAACATCGTCTTTCCTTAGGTGCAGATCGGCAGACGGCTTTTTCCACACGCGCAGTCGCATTAGCCAAGCATTCGTTTCCGGCATTGCTCGATGTTTTGGTTCCGGCGTTATCAACAACGATTCGTCAGCAAGCGGCGATGGCTGCAGTTGCCGAACCGTCATCTTAATCCTCCGCATGTCTTCCCATTCCAGTTGACGCATGACGTTCTCGAGATAGGCGCTGAAAAGCTCGGGCGAGATGCTGTCGCCCTGCCGGACCCCTCTCTCCACGTCGATGGTGAACTCCTTGTAGAATGGTGTGATCCTGGTCGTGAAACTGCTGTAGAGCTCACGAAGAACCCTGATGTACTGAGTAGAGATACCCTGGTTGCCCCTTCGATAGCCGCGTCTGTCTCAAAGGAGTCGAAGACTTTCTTCAAGCCGATGAACGTGAGACATAGCGGCATCTTGTACTCTCGCGATACTTCGATGAGCTTCGTTACCACGTGGATGTGATATCGTGCTGCATCCTCTTTGAAACCCTGCTTGCTCGCATGGCTGTCCTTCGCCTAGTGTTCTGCCAACCCCGTTCAGGATGGCTCGTGTGAGAAGATTGTAGACTACAGACAGCAAGCGAATTGGGCGATAGTTACCAATGTGGTGTAGGTCTCCTTTCTTGTACGGCAACACAGTCCTGCTGCTTTTCCACGAGGTGAGTACCTTGCATTCTGACAGGTATCGCATGAAAAGTCGAGCCAGAACTTTGATAGGAACTGTCGAAAGATCCCTCAGATGCTTGGGTCTGATACTATCGAGATCGGATGCCGTACGATTCTTCACCAACAAGATGGCGTGTCGGACTTTAGACGGGAGAACGGCACGAACGACGTATCCATCCTGCTCCAAGCGCTATGGCGGCAGGTGGACGTGGCTGTCAGAGTGGAAGTCGTGGATGACCTTCTCCATTGCCTTTTTGGATGCGGTGATTGCTCCATCCGGACGTCGGGAAGGCAGTCATCTTGTTCTTGCTGTTGACGAAGTCGCGGCGGGTGTTGCATATGCTCTTCCCGGCCTCTGCGGCTTCCACCAGTACTGCTGCTCTTCTCTCCTTGAAGTCTTCCTTTATCACTTTCCTGAATAGCTTCGCAAGGTCAGATCAGCTGGTAATTGCCTGCTCTGCGGCTCCACGTTGGCGAATCAGCTCGAGAGTTTGTGCAGATAAACGCTTCTTGGCAATCTTGGAACTCTCTGACCTCTTGGCGCAGCCGTGAAGATGTGCGACAAGCCGTTCGTGCTCCTCGTCGATGTTGTCGATGACGGATCCTCTCAGAGCCTACCGAGAAGACTGAAGTGGTCCCAAAATGACGGTCTTGGGCTTCGCTTCTTAACCTTTGCGGCTCCCTTTCCTCGCATCGAAAAGCGGAATCTTGCGGAAGGAGACGGTGGTGGTCGGATCCCGTGTAGAACTCAGGAACAACAGCGACGTCGGTCAGGCAAAACCTTCGATTCAAGATGATGTGGTCAGTCCTATCATAGAATCGTCCACCAGGAGGCTCCCATGTCCAGCGTAGAGATAGAGCTTCTGGAACTGCGAATTACCATGGATGGTATGGGTGACATGATAAACTCAGACAGCCTTCCACCCTGCTCATTCCAGCTATTCCGTGAGTTACGTTATAAAGTTCTTCAGCCGTTCTTCCTGGTCCAATCTTAGCGTTGAAAACGCCGACGATGACCTTGAGGAAGGTATGATCTTCCTTGTAAAACTTCTCCAATTCCATATAGAACGCTCTGAGCTTTTCCTCATCGTAGCGCGATGTTAGTACGTAGGCGACGAAGATTGTCAGGGCTGGAGTTGAACCACATCGTCTCATTCGCAACGTCCGATTCGGGTCATCAACTTTTCGTACGAATCGAATCGATGTTCATGGCCAGGTTCGTGTTGACGAGGACGCCCACACCGCCAGCGCCTCTGCTGTCGCATGTTCCGAGGAACAGTCTTCTCCAGTTTCGTATACGGCGTGTACGGGCGATGCCTCCTCGTCTTGGTCAGTCCGATGGCGTGGTACTTGATCTTCCTGGCTTGTAACATCAGACCTTCGATGTGAGCTTTCGATGCAAGCGTCCGTGCGTTGAAAGTGAAGATCGTCATCCTAGTGCTGGGCGACTTAAATTTCCTCGTGATTCTTGCAGCCTCGCCCGAGCGGTCCCAGCCGACGCCACCCTGTTCTTGGTTCCCTCAGGTTCAGGGGGGCCATAACTATCACTGTTTTCGGCGTGAAAAATGTGACCACGCGTAGCTCGCCAGCCTCCGACGTGGTACCCTCCGCACTAGTTTGGTTTGGAACAGTCCAAACCATTCACCTCCACGCCGTGTTGAGGCTGCGAATAGGATTTGTGGGGGGGGGGGATTGGGAAGTTAGTCGTTACGCAAAAGAATTGCAAGTGTCATGTTCCACGGCAACGCTATTAGCAACAGTGGTAGGTATAACATACTAAAATTTGAGTTGAATTGGTTGGGTGAGAAAAAGTTGGGGGGGTTCGGGCGAAAAATGCGTTTTGGCCGAAAACTTTTGAGCCCTAACTGTATATGTTCAGAGCGCTGGAAACATACACACCCTGAACCCGATGATACAACGCATTAAACACACGAACACACACTACGCACAAACTACACACACACAGGCACAGGCCTGCCAATCGTACACAATAACACGCACTCACGAGAAAATCGACACGCTGCACTTAGATATTAGACACAGTCAAGACACATACGGCAATACAACGCATCACAACACCACGCCCGCCTCACAGTTCAGCATTACACAACACCTACGCACGAAAGATACACACAACAGATGCCTCAGACAGGGAAACATACACACACTCAACAAAGCACAAACCACACCACAGAAAGCACACATACACACTCGACAAATACACATGGCAAACACACACACACACACCAGCTTAACCACATACGTTATACACACAGCTCCACAGGCCACAACACCCCCAATGAACACACAAATACAACATGCCTGAGACACTGGAACATACACACACTCAAACATACAGTGCCAAACACACAAATAGACAAACACTCACACTGCTGTGTCCTAGGGTTCGCACAGCCAATGTCGACCCAATGGCTTATTGGTAGTAACAGCAGAACACAATAAGACGTGAATACTAGACAAGAACAGTAGAGTCGCAGCTGTAGGCAGGAGGAGACTAACGCATGTACGTGCAGGCGTACGCCTTTTACAGCGGAACTTCCCCTAGGATCAAATATAGAATAGATCACCGTGAGAGCGAACATATTCGATCTACCTACTTTCGTGACAATTCAGTTACGCGACAAATGCAAGAGCTGCTCAACAACTCCGCTACGGATTATCCGCGTAACTCTGGACTGGTCCTCTTATCTATCGTCGCAACATTGTCGAGCCAGAATATTGCAAAGTTTTATCTCCACGACTTGATAATGAACCTGCATTACGACGGCGTAACTGATTTGTATGTTTCCCCCAGTAATCTTCCACTTTACGTCAAGCTCATAGATGACTTTTCCGAGTATTCTTGCTGTAGATTTCTCTCCATATAGAATTTGTACGTGAAAAGTCCACTTTCAAACACCTTGGGTACAGCAGGAATTGAATTGTTTTGTCATCTCCGCTCAATTGTCTTCATCACTCAAAATAGTTGATGGCTTCTCCATCACAAGAAATGAAAACGCCTGCGGAGTCTTCTTCAGAAAAGAAATTGTGCTAGAGTCTTATGCTCCAGGCAAGTGTTCGGTGTCGATCGATAAGATAGGAATACAATGAGGTTCTCCTTCGTTATTCCGACAGCTTCTCCTCCCTGTTAAATTTCTTGATTCTTCGTATGAGCGTGTCGACGAAACCTTCGCTTGTCCATTTGCTTGTGGATGGTAAGGAACGGTTTTGAAGTGCAATATCCTTTTCCTTTGCCGAGCTCGACAGGCGTTGGTCAGGCTTCCAATGGGCTTTCATGGGATCCTCATCTTATTGACACTTTGGCCAACTACAGCCAATTATTCACAACCCCTGTCGAGTCGAAGTTTGGAAAATATACCTAGCTTCTGACTAGGTTTTTCATCCGCGCGATCCCAAGATGATCAACGTAAAGTTCTCTGAGAAATGGGCTGTATTTCTTTGATATAACAACATGTCCTCCTGTTATGAGACATCCTTCCAGTGTCTCCCTTCAACTAAGAAACTGTACCAGCTTCTGGGTAATTTTCGGCTCTTCGCCTTATTTCACCCATGACTTGGTTCTGCGCAGGAGAGGATCCTTTTTTGTGTTAGCTTCGCATGGTTTTCCACTTAAATAAACTATTCAGCATACGGATACATCGTTTTCGACTGCAGCTATTGGGTCGGTCCACAAGTAATGGTGTTTTTTCACTTGAAATATCGCGCTAAGGATGAAAAGTTTTGCCACTGAGTTTTACATTGGCTTGCAGGGAGTTCCTTAAATTTGCGACAGTCCTTTTATTTTTTGTGAAGTTTCTCTTCCAACTAATATTTGAGTGCTCAGACTGGAGTGTCAGATCGACGAGATCAAATCCCCGAATTTCACTTCTAATTTTCTCAGGAATATTTACAACGGTTTGAGCGATTTAAAGACGTGAGTTTTGATCTCGAACAGACAAGCATCGAACCTTAAAGCCCTATTGAGTCCAACTGAGAGCTCCCTGTAATACCATATTCACAGAGATTCATGCCAAAGATTGAGAACTCGTTGGAGGTCATGGAATGCTTCCTCATCATTACCAAGTATTATCCTCAGTTGACGTCGTTAGACCTTCGAAAGTTAGGGGGAGTTCTGCAGGGCGGTGCTCGCTTAAACAGGTCGGCCCATGCGGTGCATATTTAACAAGGTCGCAAATTCGCCAGTCCTATCGCTTGAACCCA
>MU967136.1:53763-100561 GCA_036418165.1 Cooperia oncophora | reverse complement strand
AAAGAGAGAGATTGGTTATGTCGGATTTAACACACAATCATGTGTGTGAGGAGAGATGTAAGACTAGCTCGTATTGCTTTCATTAACACCTGAGAGTCCCACTAGTTAAGGTTAAAATTAACTGTGTGAAAAAAGACGTTTATGAGATGGATGAGCAGCCTACAGATCAGACCGAACCGGTTGTTGAGCCAGATTTGAGGTCGGAATGAATCCTGGCACCAATATCGTCGTACGTCAATGTTCGTACGAGATTCTCCCACTTCTTGGTACAGGTCTTGATGTGTTTTCACCGAAGTGGGTAACCGTTGCCATTCCGAACAGGGTAGCGGCGTGAAGAGTCGGAGCCATACTGAGAGTTTATTGACGGAGAAGTGGCGGGGAACCATTCTTCTGATGTCGGGTGATCCTGTCGGGAAGGGCCGTAGCGATTCTTGTCACCACGTAGAATCGGCGCTGTCGACGAGTTCGGATAAAGGGAGGAAAAAAAACTGGAGAACGACATATCATTCTGCTCCAAGCCGTCATGGTTGCAGAGTGGACCGTGGCCTAGTCGGAAGAGATCGCGATGTAAAGAGGTCGTGGTTGAACCTTCTCCATTGTCCTTCTGCGACGCGGTGATTGTTCCATCGGACGTCGAGGGCGGTCATATTGGTCTTACAGTTGCGAAGTCGCGGTTCGGGCGTTGGTATGCTCTTTCGCAGGCCTCGTGCGGCTTCCCACCGAATACTGCCTCGCTCTTCTCTCCAGTCGAGCTTTCTTCTTATCGCTCCTCTGCATAGCGTTCGCAAGCTCAGGGTCCAATTTCCTGCGGCTCGCGTGCGGTCTCCACGTATGGCGACATCAGCTTCGAGAGCTTCCAGAGATAGACGCTGTCTGGTAATCTTGGCGCCTCTGAGCTTCTTGGCGCAGCTTGAGATGTGCAACAAGCCGTTCGTATTCTGCGTCGATGGATTGATGAGATCCTCCCAGAGACCCACGACGAGAGATACGAAGGTGATCCAGTTCTTGCACTTTGATAGTGGTTCCTTGTCGTGGTGGTAGGACGCGGTAGCGCTCTATACGCACTTCTGAAGTATTCTATCGGTGTGTCAGCTTCTCTCGAAATGCGTGAATCGTCCAGTGGCTGGATTGACCGAAAAGCGGAATCTTGCCGCGAAGGAGAGATGGTCGGATCCGTGTAGAACTTAGGGACAAGCAGCGATATCGATTAGGCAAAACATTCGATTGGCAGATGAATGCTGGCTCGATCTTCGTTATGGAATTGTTCCACCAGGCAGACTCCCCATGTCACGTAGAGAGTAGGGCTTTGGAACTGCGAGTTACATGGATTGGTGTGGGTCGACATGATAAACTTAGACAGCCCTTCACGCCGCTCATTCCAACTCCGTTCAGTGAGTTAGCCGATCGTGATGTTCTGTCAGTCCGTTCTTGCTTGGTCCGATTATCAAGGGCAGGATATCTACTGTGCCTGGCCATTCAGAATGAGATGTTACTCCCCTAGAAGCGTCTTCGGACGCTGATTTAAATCTCTTCCAAATCCTGCTAAAGCGATTGCTGGGTGAGGATTACGGAACGCCTTTTTTGTTACTGTGCTTAACCGCATTGCGGTGGGCGACTCACCCTGCTTAATGCTTCGCGCTTGTAACCCTTCGTCGACGCCTGCCGTACGTGGCTCGTGCTCAGCAGTAGGTAGTGGGTGAGCCTCAGCTAAGTCGTGCGATGGAGTTCAGTTCCTTGGTGCATTTGCGTTATTTTGCTTTTTCTTGAAACGGTGTGCTCAAGCACTTGGAAGTAGTTTAGCATACCTGTGCGCGACCACCAAAACAAACTCCACTCTCTTTAATTGTGCCCCGCAACTATTTCGTGATAAATTACACTTCTGTACTTCACTCGTTCATGTCAAGGGAGCGAAATACACAGTGCATATCTGCTTGAAGTACGTGATGTGGCAAGATTTCACCATCCTATAGAGTGACAACGTGTGGGGCAACGAAAGATTTCATCATGTTTCGTAGCTGCTAATCACCGCACGCTCACAATATCAGCCAACGCCATCTGCGACCGTGCCTACCATAACTAAAGTAATATTAGGCAAGTGTTGAACCACCCTACCGCCAGAAAGCTCAAAAATTTTCTCGCTGTAACGTTTGTGAAGGTGCAATTCTTAGTGCCCTGATCACGGTTTTTAACCCTGGTTTCGAGCGCTGGCGTCATTTTGGCGCATTATGCACAATTTGGCGGCCTGCACACACTGTTTTTTCTACCAAAGTTGATGAAAACTTGCATATGGGGGTTATTTGAGGTCTGATTAGGAATATCAATCAACAGATTTCCAGCGTTGGCGCGATTGGCGCCATATGCGCCAATATGAGCGCCAAATTGCTGCATAATGGCGCAAATCGGCCCAGCGCCTAGCGGCGAATGCTGGATCCGTGATCAGGACCGTCTAATTTTAACGCCCCATAGGCAAGTTTCATCGACTTTGGTTGAAAAGAGTGGGGGCGACAACACTTAGGCGGCAGATGGGCCAAATGACTCCAGCGCTCAAACGAAATGTGATATTCGTGATCTGGGACATGCATTACCCCTATAGACAAGTCGTTTCAGGCGAAAAAGTTTTTTTGTCTGGGTACGAAAATGAGTAGTCTAATGTCAATTACAAGGTTGGGCCGAACACTGTTACGACAAGCCTTGTAATTGAGCATGCGAGAAGATAGCTCGTAGAGGACGAACAATACGGATCCTCTCTGATCACGTGTGTTGGCGATTGAAGAAAGTTTCCCATAGGAGGCTAAGAAGAACAGCTACGTCACTTTGGAAGAATGTAAAGGTCCCGTTAGAGACAGGAGTATCGCTTGACCTTGCCCACTTATGGACTGTCACTTTAATACAAGTCCATGTCAAGCATGCGTGTCGGTTCAAGTGACATGAAGCGCATTGTCTTCTAACCGTTCGAAAAAGAAAAAAGCCGCTTTAATTGCAAAAGATATATGGGGCGGTAACGTAAAGCTGCCATATAGCAACACTATGAAAATGAATGCTTTCACTGAAGTCCAAAATGAAACCCTCTCAAAAATCGAGACATAGGTCTAATAAGCAGCAGGGAGGGTCTTAATGGTCGTGCAGGCATGCAAAAACTACTTCCCAAGTGCTTGAGCGCGCGTTTCAAGAAAAGCAAAACTACGAAATGCATCCCAGGATTCGAACCCCAATAGCAACGACTATTGAGCCCAATCCACGCTACCTACTGCGCCAAGCGCAACGCTGGCGTTGGGTCACGAAAAGGGTTTACCAGGGGGTGCGAGCATAAGCGAGGGGGGCGCAGGCAATGGATTAAGCCACAGCTAGCCAAAAAAGGTCTCGTAACTCCTTCACCCAGAATGGCGTTTAGCAGATTTGAAGCCAGATTTCGAATATTCAGCGTCCGAAAGACGCTATCTTAGGAGTATACACCTTATTCTGAATGGCCAGGAAGAGTTAGTATCCTTCCCTTGTTGCGTCTGAAATCACGACGATGACCTTTGAAGAGGTATGATCTTCCTTGTGAACTTCCTATTCCATAAATAGAACGCTTCGAGTTCATCCTCGTCGTGCTTGATGTTGGTGCGTAGGCGACGAGGACTGTCAAAGCTGGAGTTGAACCACATCTTCTCAATCGCAAACGTCCGATTCGGGTCGTCAGACTTTCGTACGAATCGATGTTCATGGCCAAGTGCGTGTTGACGAGGACGCCCACACCGCCTCTGCTGTCGCATGTTCCGAGGAGCAGTTCTTCTCCAGTCTCGTACACGGCGTGTAGCGGGCGATGCCTCCTCGTCTCGGTCAGTCCGATGACGTCGTATTTGATCTTCCTGGCTTGCAACATCAGATCTTCGATGTGAGCTTCCGATGCAAGCGTCCGTGCGTTGAAAGTACAGATCGTCATCCTAGTCCTGGGCGACTTAAACTTTTAGCAGCCTCGTCCGTGCGGTCCCAGCCGACGTCGCCCTATCGGTGGTTCCTTCAGCTTTAGGGGAATGAGGCCCGTTGTTACTGTTTTCGGCGAGAAGAAAATTAACCACGCGTAGCTCGCCAGGCTCTGACGTGGCACCCTCCGCATTGGTACGTTTTTGGAACAGTCCAAAACCGTTCACCCCCACGCCACGATGAGGCTGCAGATAGGATTTGTGGGGAAACCTATCCGCAGCCTCATCGTGGCGTGGGGGTTAATATAGCATCCAAGAAATGGAAACTTCTGAAACATGGTTCATCTAGGTGTCGGAGGGTTCATATATAATAGGTATCGGAATCGGTGCCTGACCGCAATTTTGGCACTTCTGGCTTCGGAGCTATTTATGCTGGATATGTTTCCAAATCAATCAACCTTTATGAACGTTTCAATTTCTTCCCCCAACGGTCTAATGTAAAGACAGCGCCTGCGCTCAAGTAATTCGTGGTTGGCCTTTCTTGTGCAAGTAGTCTAGCCCGAATCTGCCCCAAGCTGAGAGGCTGTCCCACTTTCGCGAGTACACAGTGAGTGCCGCCGGAAACCCTGGTTCTAACACCCGCTCAGTTGGAACCTCATCCCAACAAGCGTCCCCTATGTTGGGCGGGGGGCACAAAGCGGAGTTGTATGTCCATTTTCGCCGACCGTGCTCGTGCTCAGAAGCAATTGTGCTCTCCTTTATTACATTTTCTTCACTATGAGCACATACAGCAGCAGCAATCCATCCCGCAAGGTAAGACGTGTTAAAATCACCAGCAATGCAATTTTTCCGGTGTAAAAGCTCGACGTGAACCAAAAAATGCACGCTACCGTAATTCTAAATTCGCACGAGAGTTTTCGAAAGTTTCTTTCCGTCACGGGATTTTCGTCGGTGTTTTTGTTAATTTTCGTTTTCTTTGCACTAGATCATACTCAGTACAGAGAGATGCGATAATGCGATTTGTGAGCCAGGGCTCGCACAGATACAGCAGAGCGGTGTGACTGTAAGGAAGCAATTTTGTTCATGGTGCCTTTGAAGACTTTTTCGCTCCTTTTCTACTTAACAGCTACTTGTTCATAATGAACACCAACTGTCCATGACTTAATCGCGGAAGTGTCTTCAAGGAAGTCATGGCTCTATAAAGAAAGTTGCTTCAATTGAGGGGGTCTCGGCAAGTGTGCTCCATCGCGATGAATGGAGGGGCGTGCTTATTCAATACTCAAATGGCTCGGCTGTCACTCGAACTCTTTCCGCGCGCGCAAATTGGAACTCGACAGTATGAGGGTTGGAGCGCAACATGCTGTGCAGTTGAGACACTAACACACTCTCTCTACCGATGGTATCTGAAAGAGTGTCCGGAAAGTGTTGAGGATTCTTAAGTAGATTAGTTAACGCAGCATTGGTAGAAAATAGTAAACAGTTGTCATAGTCTCGTCATTTCCATCTGTTTGAAGTCTGGGCTGTATGACCATCCATGAAAGTTGAAGTAACACATGTATTAGAACACCGTAGTGTGTTTCATATAGCTAAACCCCTCCCATAAATAAAAGGAGCAGTTTTGCTGGAATCCTGTCCTGTGATCCTACGAAGTGTCACGATTTCGTTCGAACCCACTTTCTTCAATCGGATGGCATTCGCGCTGATGTGTAATAAAGCCAACAAATTCTCAGCTTAGGATTGGTTCTCTGCCGTGGATGTTTCCGAAGAAATGCAAATAAAAACCAACAACGAACCGCAGAAAGGGGGGGGGCGTACAGACTCGACCAAAATTCCCAGCGCATGATGTGCCTTGCTCCGAATTGTGCGAAGCAGCTTCTGCAGTTGGCGTGCCTTCCTTTTACGACCACCGCAGTGCCGTCTTCACTTATTGTGGAACACTCTCTGGGACTGCGGACCGGGTTCCTCGGGCACGGAATGAATCATATTCATTGGTTGAGCGTAGAATCTTACTTTAGGTGCTCTCATCACTACGCCTTTCACATTTTTGCCCGTACTTTAGCCAAACGGAGATGAACACATAGGACTTGGTCGCTCCGCAATTCACGAAGTACAGTATTTGTTTTGAATATTATTTCCTTAATTCTTTTGTTTATTAGCTCTGTCGGCTAGTTGTCTCTTCATTTCTGAAGAATATGCCCAGTTTCGCCAGTTCGTAGGACGCGACGAATAATAAGAGTTTATTGGAACAGAACGAATAACAGTTTGTTAGAAAGAAATAATGTAGGCAAGCGAAGAGGTAGTAGAACGGCGTGGCGTAGAAGAAGAAGGGCGGGTAGGCAGATGGAGTTTGTGGATGAACTATGCCCCGAGGGCCTTTTATAGCAACTCTCCCGCGCGACCTACGGTGGCCAGTACTGACCACCCAGGCCGAGCCATCGCTTTTCGATTTCTTCCCGCACTTTGGCCACTCGCCAAACGTGATCCATCGTGATCCACCGCCGCCCTCACAGCTCAACATGCCATATATACCGTTTTCACTTTAGATCGCACACTTTTCAAACCGCATCGGGCACACCCCTTACAATTAGGTGGTTGATAACTAGACCACACTAGGTACTGTTGCACGCCTCGCCCCACCACCCACGCCCACTTTTCAGCGCGGTCATGGTTTTCCAAAACGTTTTATGAAATCTGCTTCTTCGTCTTTTTCTAACTTTTCCTAGTTGCACACACACTTCAACTGCAAAAAGATTGATACTAATACAGATCTGACTCCGCCACTTATCAATGAAGTTACGTAATTCTGAATTTTTAGCAAACTTTTTTCGACGTAGTTCTTTTCACATCCAATCTTCACAAAACGAATATCCATGCACAGCGCACAGGCCCCGCCCCTCTGACCCCGCCCACTGTTGTGTTTATCGCGAATTTTAGTTTCTCTTTCCGCATTTTTTGCTTTTTTAAGCTTTAGCGATTGGCTCCGCCCACCAATGGAAGCTCTGCCCACTTTGGGAAACCCCGCCCACTTTTTCGAAAATGATGCAAATCGGCGGCTAGTGTCCGTACTTGCGGACGGCCTCTCCGGCACATGATAATAAAAAAAAAAGGAAAACCGCATAAAAAGGAAAAACTTTGTTCTGAGCGACGGGAGAGGCCGTAATCCGCCAGTAACGGACACTAGCCCACGATTTGCAATCATTTTCGGAAATTGGGCGGAGTTTCCCAAAGTGGCGAGCTTCAACTGTTGAGCGAAGCCAACGCTAAAGCCTAAAAAGCGAAAATCTGGAAGAAAAACCAAAATTCCGCGATAACACAAGTGGGCGGGTCCAGAGGGGCGGGCCTGGTGTGCTGTGCATGGATATTCGTTTCGTGAAGATTGGATGTGAAAAGAACTACGTCGAAAAATGTTATAAAAATTCAGAACTTACGTAACTTCATTGTGAAGTGGGCAGAGTCAGATCTGTATCGCTACCAATCCTTTTCAGTTGAAGTGTGTGTGCAACTAGGAAAAGTTAGAAAAAGACGAAGAAGCAGATTTCATAAAACGTTTTGGAAAACCATGACCGCGCTGAAAAGTGGGCGTGGGTGGTGGGGCGAGGCGTGCAACAGTACCTAGTGTGGTCTAGTTATCAACCACCTAATTGCAAGGGGTGTGTCCGATTTGGTTCGAAAAGTGTCGGATTTGGTTTGAAAAGTGTCCGATTTGATTTAAAAAGTGTCCGATTTGATTTAAAACGTGTCCGATTCGGTTTGAAAAGTGTCCGAGTGATTTAAAAAGTGTCCGATTCGGTTTGAAAAGTGTCCGATTTGATTTTAAAAGTCCGATTTGGTTTGAAAAGTGTCCGATTTGGTTTGAAAAGTGTCCGACTTGGTTTGAAAATTGTCCGTTTTGGTTTGAAAAGTGTCCGGTCTAAAGTGAAAATGGTATATACCATATTGGGTTGGCTCTTGAGTAATGGCGTTGTTTTCCTCTTAAAAAGTCGCGCTAAATGTGAAAAGTTTTGCTGCTTTTTCTTACACTGCTTTGCAGAGAGTTGCTTGCCCTGTGCGACATTCTTCATAGTTCTTTTTGGATTCGTTTGCACTAACAGTTGAGCGCCCTAACTGGAGTGTCAGGTCGACGAAATTGAGCATTTTCCGACAGCCTCTCTTATTCACATAATTAGAGGGCTAAAACCGCACATGGGTGTTGGTATGTATATGGCGAAGAGGCTGTGCCTCTCATTGTCAGAAATGCTCACAACGGTTTAACCAATTCATAGAATTCAATTTTGACCTCACAGATAAGCATCGAACCTAATGCCGTGCTGAGCCCAACTGAGAGCTTAGTGAATCACCTTATTCATGGGGATCTGTATTTTTTTGTGTCGACAATACGCTCCATTTCAATGGAAGGAAAGCAATAAAGCTATCATATAAATCGGAAACTTACCTATCGAATAATATGGAGCACAATGGAAACATTTATCACTTTTCGTATAAAAATTTATGTAAGAAAAACGCCATTTATTCTCAATTCTCTTCTCTTCTCAACGCCAACCCAACACTTGGTTCACACAGCATTATGAACAACGTATCGCGGACATTCGAAGTTGTTCGCTGCCTCTCGTGTGGAATTCTAGGCTTTTCATTACAGAAAAGTTTGGTGGCAGTTTTGAATCTCGTTGGTAAGCGTAAAGTTCCTTACAAGGGGGGGGGGTCATTCAGGTCATGGCGTGCCTTTTAGAAGTGGGTTGCTGCATGTTACGGGGCTCCAAAGATCACAAAGAGTGGGTTTCGTTAATGCTATGCGTTTCTGGGAACGCCA
Organism: Cooperia oncophora; assembly: GCA_036418165.1. Taxonomy (NCBI): domain Eukaryota; kingdom Metazoa; phylum Nematoda; class Chromadorea; order Rhabditida; family Trichostrongylidae; genus Cooperia; species Cooperia oncophora. The sequence goes on along the minus strand of MU967136.1, from coordinate 91,849 downwards.
AAAAGAAGTAAAAATTTGCTACGAAAAAGTGCTTCGAGCCATGTGAAAACTTGCTACGAAAAAGTGATTCGAGCCATTTTGGGGCTCTTTTCTTGTTGCTGAGTATGCATAATTTATGAGACGTTTGTCATTTGTCATAGAGAAAAACGCAAAATACGTTAAATACGGTAAATAGGTGTCTTGCTGGTTATACTGAGGTAGCATTGAAGTTTGCTCAGCGATTCCTGCAGCAACCCTCTGCTCTCACGGAAGGGGTATTTGGCGCCAAAGGGCCTGTCAATTGTCGGAACCGTGATCAGGGGCATCAATTACCCCTTCATACAAAGGTTCAGTAGTGTTTTTCTGAGCTCTGTGGGTCATGACCATGTCATGTGCTGGCTACCAGTATTCGTTATACAACTTCGTTACGTGAATCTCTTACTACTTACGAATGATAATTAACAACTACCGAATCAAAAGAGGGACAACTGTACTGCACACCATCTACACCTTGAAAGCCAAAGAAAAACAAGTTCCGCTTTCTACGCAGGAGTCACGTCAGCAGGTAACCCTCAGTAGTCCTTTGATGAAAGTCTGGACAGTGGAAGTCGAGAGAGGTCCAGGATGTTCCTTCACGTGCCCTGTGGCCAACATGACGCTTTTGAAGCCGTGCCGGGTTTGAGAGGCAAACTTGCCACGTTTGGTCTCGCGTATGACCTACACGGTCACGGAGATTTCGAATTCGGCTGTTACGGCCAGTCAAATGATCGATCTATAGGGCGAATGGTACGCCGCGGACATAATTTACACCCACACCAGGCCTTCGCACACGGTATTTTCTCCGGACAACTCGTCGCCATCAGACAATCTCTTGATTGACGTGAGTCTCGCCCTACTTCGCCAGACGCTAACCCATACGCTCAAATACGTAATGCTAACATAATCAGTCCCGTTTTTTTTTGAGCTGATTATCTTCTTCCTCCATCCTCACTTCTCTGCTTCAGTGCTGCTCAGCTACTCTGAAAGTGGTTCTATTATGAACATTTCTGATAAGATATCCTTCTTCCAAGAATCTTGCAGTGTATGATGCATGATGTATGATGTATGACGCATTCTAAAGACTCTAAGGAAGGAAGAAAAAGACATCAAGAAACTCGGGAAATTACTAAAAAAATGAGTTAGGTTATTGGACCTCTCCTTCCTCAAATGGTTTAGCTCTTCGTCCAGGTTCAACTGTTCCTCTGACTGCCAGTGTATTAGTCACTCTACCCTTGCCATCGAAACTGGGTGATTCTTTTGGGCAAAACAGATGAAACAACAGATGAAACAGAGAAATGGCTACAATGCACCATCTCCGCTCACCCTCTGGCTCTAATTAATGAGAAGGTCTCAACGTGAACGAAGTGTACTCACCAAACAGGGGACCACCCCCTCATATCCTGCAAGCTTCCTGGAAATAGAGTTCTCAAAACTCAAAAGAGTTTATGATAGAACTACTTTTATGTAGTTAAGCAGCACCGAAGTATAGAAGTGATAGGAAGAAAGACGGCAAGTAGCTTAGAAACAGACGGAACTACTAAATGAACCATCGATATGCAATTGGGTGTCCTGGCAAAGTAGGGCGAGCCCTCGTCAACCAAGAGATTGTCTGATGTGACGAGTTGTCCGGAGCAAAATGGCATATGCGAAGGCCTGGTACAAGTGGCAATCACGGCCGTGGCGCGCCGTCCGAGGTATACCTGTCTATTACCACCACAAAGACTCGGGATACAAATTTGCTGAATCCTCGCTTATAGACGTAATTGAAGGGTTCGACCACAATTCTGACACTTATGTTTGGCCCCGAGCTCAGTAGTATTCCGAGGGCGTAATAGTTCGATAGTGCCGATTCGTGAAGTATCAGTGTATAGTATGAGCTCTCAAAGGCAGTGCCCGCGTTCAGTTGAGATTTCCCTCTCCCTTCGTGAGCGGGTAGGCAGGTTCGCATAGGCAGCGATAACACCACTTTCGCGGCGTAAAAACGAGTTAGGAGGCCCACGATACCGTCTTCCCTATCATTGGCCCAACCTCTTGTCATTTCTAATGGTTGCCTGATGGTGCGGTTGTTCTGCTGACATGAGTCTCACCACTTCGAATGGTGAGAGTGAGGTGATAAGGGAAAACAGCTGATACCAAAAAGTAAGAACTCGTGCGACCACGGCCTCTTTTCGCCTTATGCACGTACAACCTCAGTTCAGCATGGGGTTCTATTATATATGGGACATTTCCGGCGGGTTTTTCTCTTTTTTCTTCACTCTGGATTATTTGCTACCTTGTTATTATTATCTGAGCCGCATAACGCATCATATTTGAACGCGAGCTCGGCCTCTAAATGACATCACCTGGGTTATATACATCATCAGGCTAAAGAACACAAGAGGACAGAAGTTCGAAAAATGCAACTCTGTTCTCAAGCGGACTCACACCACAAACTCCACCCTGGCGTTCCTAGAAACTATAGAAGTGAAACCCGTTTCTATGGTCCAGTACGAACTCTTACCATGCAGCACACCATTCCTGAAACGCACGCCATGATCTGGGTGACCTCCTTTTTCCTTTATTAGGCCGAAAAAGAGGGAAAAATAGGTCAACCTTTTTTGATTTCTTGCTAGTGGCCCATCCCACGGTTCCCCTCGCCGCGGAGGCTCGATAGCCCTGGCCGTTCCAAGAAAGCACCTCGTAGCTGAGCGTGCGTTGTATCTTTAAGGAGTCGACAAGCTAGGTTTCTCACCGAGGAGCATAGGAAATCGCCGTACACGCTCCAGGCAACACAATGTACACACGTGATTCCGCGTGTAGGCCGGTGTCTTGCACAGTGGAAATATAGTAGAGAGTGCAGTAGTCACACGTCTATGGCCTCTTTGTCTCGCCGCTTTGAAAGCGGAAACGAAAAGGTACACCTTCTGCGAGTACGGACCTGAATAAATGTGCGCGGGTCACTTGAACGCGGGAACTATAGCGGTCTCAGAGGAAAGCTTGTGCGTCGCTTTCAGAATTATTCTCCTATTTTATAGTGGTGCTTGGTTCATATTTTCGCGACTTACTTGCATTGAATGATGTCTTTCATGGCAAGTTCTTGGGAAATGCTACATTCTAGAGACAGTGAGTAGGTCTGCGTACGAGATTGGTGAGTAGGCTTGCGTACGAGATTGGGCTGAAGTGGCATAGAGAATAGGGGTAGGACTTGCTGTTCACGATGCTGTGTGGCATCAAGTCCTAGCTTAGCTGGAGAAGTCAGTTCGTAGCGGGCTTGCCGAGAAAAGCGGATTCTACTACTATGAATATAGAATGGCTGTAATTTATTTTCAGTACCAGTCGGATCGCCCAGCTGTCGACGGGCGCTCCTCCTTTTTTTGACACTCTCCGGCTTCGTTCCTTCTTCTGATAGCTCAAAAAGGACTCTTTTTTAGTACCTTATGATAGCCAGTTTTTAAGAACAGCGTGCTATCACCTTCATGACTACCATAGATTGTTAGCGTAGTGAACGGTAGAACACAGGGTAAAGAAGATCAGTCCAGCTCGCGTCGGAAAAATATAGTTCAACGTGAGTGTAGTTGCAACTTGCACTACAGGAACACAGGTGTCCGGAATATGCGCACTCCTATGAACTTCCTGGCAGACGAACACGTTTGCGCTTGCGAAAGGAAAATTAACGGATTTGTATGCTATTGAATAAGAACGTCAGCTCACGAAATGTTGATGACGCACTTTCAAAAGATAGGCTTCAGCTTCTTTGGCCCGGGTTAAAAAAAGGCGGTAAGCTTTTCTCTTGATCAATGGCGGTGAGGATTGTTTCTTGATCTGAAGGAGGGAGACTTAAGTCCCTAAAAGTTTGATGGACGTTTCCTCAATTTTTTGATAATGAGGTCGTGGAAGTGTTATTTATTACGAATGTATTTGTTTGCCTTTCCATTGCTTTATTTAGCACTTGACGTATGAAAATGCATGGAAGGTTGTTCTGCACAATGTCCGGCCGCGCCGTTACCAATTCATTTCGTGAAATGTTCTAAATATAATCAAAATCTTATACGTTTGCTTGCGTTGCTTGCTGTATGTGAATATGCCTTTTATAGAGAAAAGTTTATCTTGCTCACAGATCGCTGCTATCTGCTGCTGCTTTTCCTTTCCTGACTCCTTCCAGATCTGGGCCCTCCCTTCTAAAAAAGGCATTTGAGAAGGAAGGTGTAAAGAGCGTGATCACTCGTGCCAGAGGGTGGTGTCCCTTTTGGTTGCTTTTGGTTGAAGTGCTTCTTCCTCTCTACCCCCTTGGGAAGATACAGCCAGATAATCTGTTAAATGAACCTGTAGTCTGTAAACCGTGTCAGACTTGGATTGAAGCTCAAATCTAAGGAGTCTGGTTGCGCTTCGGGCGCACATACAGGGGGGGGGGCAAAAAAGTCTTTTTTTTCATTGACTTTCGAGGCTCTATAAGTTACACTTTATTGTATTCTGATCGGACATTTTTACAACCATATTAAAGAGCATATTGAATACTATCGTGACACTCACAGCCTTCTGGACGAGCGCCATCGAGAGATTCTGGCACGCGACGCGATGTGGTGCCTGAGATCAGCGAGATAGTAGATTTCTCCGCCACCGTAGCCCACCCTATTGAACTCCGCCCGAACTGGGTAATTGAGGGGATTCAGGTCAGGGTGACCTACTTGGATATTCCATCTTCTTTAGGTACTCAGCCCCCTTTCATTTCAAGTAGGCGAGAGTTTCTCCAACGCCCTTCCATTCCATGTGGTGGCACCCAATGCTGTAGCAGTACAAAGTTTCCAAGGAGGTACGGGCGAAGTCATTTGGAGAGGATATTCTTTTCGAGTTGCTCGATGTAACCGCCAACGCTCACTTTCAATCCGGGGCCCACGAGGAAAATATCGGTCTCTCCATTGCAGGTACGTCTGGTCCCCACCATCAATTGGCGCCTTGGCGACTGAGGTGAGGATGATGTCCTAGACCGTATCGACGTTTTCGGAGCGTTGGAGGTCTTCCATATTGAGAGTACTGGTCTCCAGGTAGCTATCCATGGGTGACTCCATACTAGAAGTTTCGCAGCTGTTTGGAGGTGACATGAATTCCAAAAGTCTTCTCCAGTCAGGCGACTGGAGCTGACTTCATATTTTGGTGTGCATGAAGGTGATGGGCGAGAGCCAGCTCCTGTTTATTGAAGAACATCTTGGGTGTCTTTCGCCCTGGTACTCGTATGCACGTCTTCTCTCTGGGTAGCGAAAACTTTGCTGATATGTGACTCAATCGAAGTGACTCTTTTGGCCTCCTCCCCCCCCCCTCTGTACATATCTTTCGTTCACGATTTCGTCAATCTTGACCATTCTGTCTTCAGCATCCTCCGCTTGCCGTGTCATGCGCAAAGCAGCTCGGTCAGGCCCTTTCTACACGTACTTGTACATGTACTTGACGGCTTCAATCATTGCACAGATTTCCACATTCAAATGGGCGTTATAATGAAGAGCCAGAAACCTATTGTACGGCACTACAGATCGGTTATCGAGAACTTTTCCACCGAAAATGCAAGTTCTGCCGTCATTCGGTCGGCGATACTCCGGGTAACCGTCGAAATCTGTATGTCGTGTCACGGAATTGCTTCGGAAACCTTTTCATGCATCTTCCATCAATCGTACATATTGAGTGCGGGTTGTCTGCTCCGCAGGGCCTGTGCGTCACGCAAGTCGTGACGATACTGTAAAGGCGAGGCCCGGTTTCCTGGTCGGGTATGACGGCTTGAACGATGGAGTCCACATCAGCGATACTCCTAGGTTTATCCTGCTCTACCGAGGTAATCAGCATGTGGCAGTATGGCAGTCCTCGTTTCTACCATTCCATCACGGATATGTGCGCAGCCGCAGTCCCGAATCTGTCTCTTGAACAACTCGCCTTAGAGCTCTTGCAGCTCGATGTTAAAGACATGGGCAATGGTGTCCGGTCCATCGGAAGCTGTTCGTTCAGTATTTAGTTGCTCGCTGGTTTCCCTTCATGCGGGGTTACACGTGAACGTTATGAAACGTCCGGCTTCCCGTATTTCGATGCAATCTCCTGTCTTGTTAATTTTGCAAAATTGTGCGAGGAGGTTCCTGGAAACGAAGACGGCAGAATGACCTTCTCACACCCGGTGGACCTCCGATGTCGTTTTCACCTGCCACATAATCAGCGAGGCCGCGGCAGCTGTCTACTCTAAGCTCCATTTGGTGAGTGCGATCATAATTGAGCCTATTCTGCTCAATTTTTTAGCTATCTACCAAGAATTGTTGATAAAGCTTTCCCTAATGGAAAGGATTAAACCCGTTCCGGGAAGCAGTCTTGCTGGAGTAGTACTCTTTCTGCGTAATACTCGACGTCTTTCAGAAGGATTTTTGAGCATGTTTGGGTGCCATCCTGGTTCTCCACGCTGGAAGAAGGCGGGGTAGGTGAGCGGATCGCACTCGGATCTGTAACACGAATAGTTTGCAGCCGTCCTGTTCTTACAAGGGTCGTCTTTCAGGGCGTGCCCCGCTGTTTCGAAATGGTCCTTTGCACTTTGTAGGGCCTTGCATGAACCACAAAATTGGGCTTCATTTTCGCTGAGAGACCCCTGGAATGCCAAAAAAAGGAGCGAAAAGGAAATCTATGGAAATTGATTGTTTTTGAACCACTACGAGCTGTAACCGCTTGAAACTTTGATGAATTGCTGAGTGGGAGGACCCTGTAAAAAAACTATTGGAATCGAAGAACAAAGTAGTTGGGGTATGGGGTCTTACTTGTGGCACGTAATCAGCAGTGAACGGCTTCTTGGAATGGTTTCTTCAACGGTCGGAGCAGTGATCAGCAACATCGATCGGATGGCCTATTGGATAGCGTGGATTCTCACGCGGACAGTGAAGGTGGGGTTGATGGTTCTATCCCCCAAGTGCGAGTTCATGCATCTTTTATGTTTTGCTGTTTTCTCGTTCAAATATGTCTATGCGTGAGTTTCAGTTCGATAACTGCCTTTATGGGCACGTTTTGAATGGGGATACTCCACGAATCGGTGCTATTCTATTATTCCAAGTTTTATTTCAGTTTTTCAGGTTCGGGTTCCAAGGGGGGGGGGTCCGTACCATCAAGCAAGACCGTAGTAGAAAGTGGATCTTTTAGGTAAGACCAAGACCGAATCACGAAAATGGAACCCATTTGTAGCTATGGTGCCATTTATCCCTAATATGGAGCCACATGTTTCTTTCAATGAATGCGTTGGGTACACACTAATAAGGGACGTGTACGCACCCAGGCGACAAATTACGTTGGCGTCGGAAATAAGTATTAGAATCGTGATTGGGTCATCGATTACCTGTAGACAATGTTTCGACCAAAAAATTTTTTCCGTTTTTTTTGGGTCTGTGCGTCGGGTTGTGCCCGACAGTCTTTCTATAGAAGTCCTACAGTGCCTCGCCGTAGAGACACTCCTATTTTATCAATATCTTAACATCTAACAGTATCGATGTATTTCATGGAAAGAGGAAGGAAAGGGAAGTATTCGTCCTGCTTGGCTTGAAAAAAAGTTGTGGAACTTGATGAGTGCAATTTCTGTTTCGGTGGGGGAGATTGACATCTTTGTTGAGCGAGCAGGCGGGAGGAATTGGCAGAGGCCCAGATGCTTTTCACTAATGCCGACCACCCACCCGGATGCCAAGCATGAAAGGACCTTGGACGCGCTCCTGCGACACGGCTGTCCTGGCCGGCGGCCTGTTACGTCGTCGCCATCATCGTCCGAAGATGTGATTCTGCGGCCACCATTGCCGACCGAATGGTCCACCACAACCCAAAAAAATCGAAAAAATTTTTTTGGTTTGTTCGTCCATAGGGGTAATCAATAGTCCTGATTACGATTCTGACACTTATTTTCGACGCCGACGCAGTTTGGCGCCAATATAGCGCTCAATGTCTCTCATATGGGGGTACATGGACGTAATTTTCGCTCTTTTTTTGGCGTTCCTGGGACCGCTCAGCGAAAACGAACCCCACCTCTGTGGTCAATGTTCCAGCCCCTACAGAATGCAAAAATCATTCTGAAGAAGCGGGGCACGCCCTGAGCGACCTTCCTCGTTAGATGAACTGTCGGATTATGCTCGTTGGGTACGTCTCCATCATCTCCAACATATACCACGGCAACTTCATGCAGCCACGGCTGTAGGAAGGTATACCAGGAAGGTTGTGCATAGGTGTTAATTGCATGCAGAAATTCACTCAACTTATGTATCAGGCGCGGGTTGCAGTGCCGTTAGCTGGACTTCCCATCCTTTCCTCTGCTACCATTGACGTGTCCAGAAAGTAGACCTGGCCGTATCGGTGGGGACGACCGTTATCCGGACGCGCAGGTCCTATTCTGTGGCAAATTGGCCTTGGATGCGGAAACAGCAAGGGCCATGTCCACGTGGGGTATCCAGCTGAGCACCCATATAGACAAAAGCAAAGGCGCTGTTATAGCTTCGGATGTGCTCACGGCACTCCTTGGGTTCGGCTTCCTGACTTGTGAGCAGTCGCTGCAGGATAGTTGTGGAAGTGCCGCAAATTGATGCTGCCATGATTGCAACAATCATTGAGGGTTGCCCTTCCCGATTCCAATCTAAAATGTTTTGCACCCACAACTTCTGCACAATAAATCCATCTGACCACTGAAGTGCTCATCCGGGCTTACATTAGTTCTGGCTATCCGTCTTGTTTTAACGTCGAAAACTCTGTTACGGTTGTGATGGCGTTCCGCTTCAACACGTCTTCCTTGAGTTTCCTCCAGTGTCTCTCGTGTCCTCCGTGTTGGCTCCCTTCTAGCTAAGGTGAGGTTGCGCTGTTGTCGCTGTCATCTTCCTGGGCTCTACGTTGTCTCGCTGTGGTTGCATCCTCCGCTCTCCAGTATTCTCAAATATCATCATTTTCTTGCTGCCTCCTATTTCTAGATCTTTCGGCTTTTTTCATCAAACTTGTGATCCTTCGCTCCTCCTCTAAGCGTCGTCGCGTTCGAGCTCTCGCTGCATCATCCGCCATACGCGCTTCTCGATCTGCAATCCTCTAGATGTCTCGTAATTCGAGCTGTGTTAGTGTTCTCTGCTAAACGTGCTCCTCACCCTCAAGTTCTCGTCGAAGTCGACGCCTTCTGCAAATCTCGCCAGAAGTGCTTCCCTGTGTACCTCATCCTCCATTTCCTTGTGAAATCGAGCGGTCTCAGCAAGTTTTGCTGGACGCGCTTGCTTTTGCTCATCATCCTCAAGTTTTCGGCGAATTCGTGCCCCTTCAGCAAGACTCGCCAAGCGCGCTTCCCAATGTTCCTCACCTCCCCTTCCCTTCAAATTGAGGCGCACTCAGCAAGTCTTGTACGAAGCGCTTGCCTTTGCTCCTCATCCTCAACCTCACGGCGAATTCGGGCGCTCTCAGTATTTCCTGCCAGGCGCGCTTTCCTATGTTCCTCATCCTCCGCTTCCCTTCGGATTCAAGCGGACTCAGCAAGCCTTGCTAGCCGAGCACCTCTTTCTGTTTCGGTTTCCAGTTGCCTCTTTCCGCAACTCCCCAACGTCGAGCATCTCTTTGTTCTTGCAACTCTTCTGCACGCCTTCTCCTTCTCTGCTCAGCCTCCTGCTGAAGCCTTCTTTGTCGCTCTTCAGCACTCATTTTCTCTCCTAACCGTCTTTCTAGCAGCTTCCCTCTCTCTATAGCTCGGAGGCTCACTTTCTGTTTCATGTTGAGACTGGCGTATCCTCCTAAAAACGGAGATCCTGGTATGCAGATTTCTTTGCTGATGAAATGTTCTTTCTCCATTGTCAGAGAATCAGGCTGAGTTCCTCAAAAATGATTTTCAAATTCTCAAGCGGACTGGCAGAAAAACCCCTTCTTCATGTAACCCTAGGTTCATCCAACCACTGCTAGCTGAAACCGTTTCTTCGACGTACTATTCTCATCACTCCTCACTTATGTGGATCCAAACATAAGACAAGCGTAGTTGCAAACTACTGCTTGCCTTCATTTGATAGCAATTCTGGATCACCCTGTCCTTTGCGGTTCCTATGTTCTTCACTAGCCTGCTTTGTAGCCTATAGCCCAAATTTGGAAGGGGGATTCCGTTTAGGTCGATGGCTTGGGAATTTCAGCCGAAGACAATGTTGTGGAGTATGCGGGAATCGATGATGCTTAGATTCAGATTTGAGATAGATCAAGCTCGATACTGGCCCAGCAGAAATGTGAGATACCGGGTCGGGGGGGGGGGGACCGGTAAAGTCTTAGGTGATCTTCCCTCCTCATTCATTAGAAGCACATTATTACTTCACCCAAAGTCTTCTTCATGCGGAAACCTCCGAACCACTATTCTGGAGTGGAGCACAAAAGGGTTCATCATCCTATTCACTCCCTTCTCGTAGGAGATGTAAAAAACACTGTTTACGCTCTTTAGTCGTCGTTAATCTTCTGGCGTAAAGTAATGTTAACATCCTTCCTTCTTGTTTTGTTTGCACGAAAAGTTCGACGTGAATTATGAGCTGTCCATTCGAGCGTGTCACTCTTCGACTGAATGTAAAAGGACAGCTCAGACATCATAAAGGAATAGTGGACAAAGCGTAAAATTACTTTGCGAATGACAAGCTTCCCCATTAGCTGCTTGCATAGCCATGCAGGTGGACTATATGTCCTTAACGGAGGTTGTTTTCATTTTGCAGGGTTGCGCCGACGGGTGGCGTTAATGGCGTTACCAAGCCTATTTCATACCGTGTTGGAATGCGCGGCTGATTGTTGTCATACAGTGGTTCCACGCTATAAGCTCATACGATCGGTAAATCTCTGAAGGGAAACTTTGAACAGTAAACATGTTAACGTCCCAAGCAGTGAATTGTTTATATTAAATAGTTTCGGAACGACAGTTTTATATCAGTAGCGTGACAAATATGCGCCTCTTTTCCTCATAACTCCCACTGATGCGTGTTGCTGTTTGCGCGCCGTCCAATACGTCTGACCCGCGTTATGGACCGAATGTCATTAGCGCTTGCAATGCACATCCTCGTGTGCTCGCTCACATTCAGAACATTACCTCAACCCACTGCGTACCGCGTACTGCACCATGTGCAGCACGCTCGTTTGCCTCTGTATGGCCGCGTGCTACACATGGTGCAGCACGCCTAGATTGAACTTATTTAGCATTGTTCAATCACTCAAGAGTGTCAGTGTATTTGTGAAGTATCCCGGAAAGCAATATAGGTGTGGAAAATTGTGAATCAAACTAGAGCGAGATTTTTGATATTTTTTGGGAAACTCTTCAGCTACTTAATCCTTTGTTTATTTCTTAGTAACCAGTCAAGCCAGAAATCTGGCTGTCTCCACTAAAAAATCGCAAAATAATAAAACTGAGCAATCTGTAAACATCTTACGTCCCATTTCCAAACCTTCTCGAACTTATCAACCTTTTTGACGACTGTCGCATTTTTTGACTTTTATCACTCACTCACTTTTATCACGTAATATTATTCAATTATGCTTATCATATTCATGCGTGTAAAATTTACATATGAAACGAACTATATACAATATTTCTATGTCATGAAAATATGACAAAAATTACATTCATTTATGCTGGGCGTGCCGCTAGTCGCGTCGACAAAAAGGCGTCGGCCACAGGCGCCCGTTTTCGCGAAAACGCCGCGGTACGCAATGGGTTAAATTGATACCACGTCATGTATTTGTTCGCAGCTCTGCTAACAGTGGATGCTTCCTTTCTTCAACTTACCGCTTTCATTGATGCTTCTATGTCCGGTATGTTCTTATCAAAGCACACTCTACGCTACCTAGTCGTAATTCCACCAACCCACCCCACCACCACTGCCATAATCCCTTCTCTACCCTGTCACACTGAACGCGCTCACGTCCACTTGCCACGCAAGCAGCCCGTGCAGTAGCTCAGAGTGCACTAAGTTGTTGTCTTATATAGTGGAGTTATCACAATCAAAACACTGGATTGGTACATCTGCACCGAACGCTTTTTAAATTGGCTAGCGCCGTTTTCTCCTTTCATTTACATGTTAAATCCCGTGAAGCATTTTGCGGACGGACAAACATACGTACATACGTACCGACAAACCGACACACAAAACTTCTGCTTTATAAAAAAGAGTGATCATCATTTTATATTACTTTAGAGATTGTGGATTTCGGTTACCCACAAAACACGGACTCTGCAGTACTCAGGGCTTTCATCACTCAACAAGGTGTGCGCACTGCGGTCAGTTTATGAAGCATGGTTCATTTCTAGAAAGATTGTTAAAATCTCTAATGCACAGTTACTATGCCTTTTTTCTCTCCAGGAAGCCAATTTGCCGGTGGTGAGTTTATGCTGTGATGTAACGTTATGTTTGTTGTCCGCCGGGTAATGCTTTCAATTCCTCATGGAACTTACAAGGGAGGTCGTTCAGGGCGTGGTGAGCTTTTTCAAAATGGTCTTGTGCTATATTGTAGGGGCACATACGAGCCCGACCAGAAAACTGATCGGTTCGGTTTGCGCTGCGGCGGCTTCTACGAATAAAATAGAAACTGTCGAAAAATAGGGTGTCGATGCGGTTCGATCCCTCAAAATTTGCTTTTCTACAGTTATTCATTTTGGATCCATGTTTGTGTCTAAATAATGGGTCCTAATAAAGAACATTCCGGATTAAACTGAACAATTCTCAAATTGCCATGAGCAAAAACTGCTTTTTCTTTCGAATTCGTTCGTAGTATGCATGGAACCTCAGCTCTGTCGCACTATGCGGTGCAGGGGCACTGTAATCGATAAATAAAGCTCTAGAATCGTATCAGGCTGTCGATTGCCCTATGGAGCAAGCTTCTTGTGAGCGAAATTTTTTTTTTTGAACTTCTTCGGGTTGAGGTGGCCGACCATTTGGTCGGCCAGTATGAGCGAAGTTTCACATACTCTCTAACACTCGTGAGAGTATCGCTTGACGCTCATACTGGACACCGGACAAACCCAATAAGCGAAACCCAGCAAGTGTCAAAACGATTGTGGTTGACTGAAAATGTTTTTAATAGGGTAATTCAGTGTGCCCTGGTCAACAAAATATTAACACCTATTCTTGGCGTGCACGGCATTTGCGACAAGAGGCGATGTAGGAGCCGAACGTCCCTACATGGTGTACATAACGAATTCAACTGGAAAGAAGATGTTTTTTTTTTTTTTTATTTTTTGTTTTTTTTTTTTTTTTTTGTTTTTTTTTTTTTTTTAAAAAATGTTTTTATTTTCTGGCCTCAACTTGTCCTATAATTGACACCACACCAGAAATTACTAAATTCGCGAATGTCAGATCACGGTATAGCCTCAATGAGGATCAACGTCCAGCAACAGTCTTGTTCAATTGGTAGCTGTGAAGTGTCGAATATACGTGAATAGCAATGACTCACTGGTAAGCGATCAAATGTGTCCATAAATGCCAATACCGATTTATATTTCATCGCGCCAGACACAAATGGAAAGCGAAGAAAACAGCGAATCTAAAAAAATGCAAAACGCCACGGCCGCAAGGAGTAAGCCGAACCATGCAACCCCACCCTCACTGTCCCATTGCAACCTCCACTCTTCCGCGGAGGCATTCGCACATGTCGACTGTGATTAGCGCTCTTATCGCTGATGAATCGCTATTGCCAAGAAGCGTTCCCCTTGAGCACGATTGACCCAGTTGGAAGTACACTTACGGTCGACTTTTTCGCTTCGATTCAAACGGCCCCTTTTTAAGGACCCCCCCACTCATCAACCTGGGTCAACATGTCTGCCAAAAATACGCCGCTTAGAGCCCAGAACGAAGCCAGATTCACAGCAGATTTTTTTCACTCGCTTTTTTACACTTTCCTGGAAGCGCGCAGCGAAAAGAAGACACTTTTCGTGCCTCCTTGCATGGAGCCCCCACAATATGCAAAAAACCGTTTTCGAAAAGCGCACCACGCCCTGAACGACATCCCTTGTTAGAGTGGACACCTAGTTGCATCGACGGAGCCTCGAGTGCTGGTTATAATTTCGCTGATTGAAAGTGCTGCGGGGTTCGCCAAAGAAGTTATGGGTGGTCAAGTTTTGCTGTATCTGAGTTGATGGTATTGTGAATTGCTGAGCGGTGAAATGTCAAAACCATCATGGCCTAATGGCACCGGTCTCACCTCACGAACAAATGAGTTCGCTCGCCGAAGACGCGAAGACTGCTTTGTTCCGATCAGATCAAATACAAAGTCAGTCACTATCTACTCCTTATGACTCAACCTATCTGGCAATTCGAAGTTTGGGCCTGATCGTAAATTTGTCCAGAAATTTGTTCCCATTTGTAGTTTGACTGTTGAATACAAATATTACATTCGTTCTACCAGAAAACGCCTTAGTCCGCGCCGCGGCAGAAAGTCCCTGGCGCCAAACTGTCACTAAACACCTAATTCGCTGAAATCGTGTCTCTGTTTCGCGTTTGTTTCGTGTGTTTTCAAGACAGCGGTAGGCACTCTTCACGCTGCTGTCATCAGCATTCATGGTGAGAGAAACGGTTTTTTGTGTCTAGCAGACGAGAGTCGTTATTCAGGGGGTCTGCAAGAGTACGAGTTTCTGGCCATATTAAGCTTCTGGCCCAAACATCAAATTGTCTCGTAGCATGGCAGGGTGCAGATAGTGAACATTTCTCTATTTGTTCTGCCGTGTCAGATACTTGACCTACTCGCTCTTTCCGGTCATTAACTCGGAGGATTGTCAAAAACTGGAGAGAAAGCATTATCGGAGATGGAGCAAAAGTTTGCGACAACCGGAAGCAAACTCAAAGGTTTCTGTGTTTGAAGCGAGCGGTTACCATTACCCCAAGGCCCCACTGGCATTCCCCCGCTCAGCTGTTCCCACATGCCAACGTTTCGCTTGCAGCAGACTTTGACCACGCAGAGCTAGCTTTTTTGGGTGATCCCGTAGCGATTTTGATTGCAAATTTCGCCAACATTGCAGACTCTATGCCGACTCTGACTCTGCGCCGAAGTCTCCATTCAAAGTTCCATGGGAGGATGACAGCATTCCCTGTCAACTAGCCTTGCTAGTCCGTGCCTTTGAGAACGGCGTAGCGATACAAGAACACCTGGAACACAAACTCCCTGGTGCAAACCACAAACCCAAGAACGAAAAACTCATATACTGTGTAGTTGAGGAATAGGAGTAATACATCAGAAGCTGTTAAGGAGGGTCCTATTTGATAATCCCAAACTAAACTATAGGGAATAGGAGGTAACATAAGCTGGGACCATATCATCAAAAGAATATGTGAGATTCAAAAACGGCACTATGACCCCTGGTCTCGAGCACGTTGCGACAGGAGTGGTGCGAGTGTAAGCCCTAGCCGCCAGTAGTGCTTTAGCGCTAACGCTGCGTTCAGACTTCGCGAAGATGTGCTACCGTTTTATTCGCGCTCGAATGCAACTCAACTCCAGCCTTTCTTCACCTACTTCCTTTAAGCATTTAGCGTTCTTTCGAGGGTAGTTTCTGCTTGGTTCCAAAGCGTGTTCATCTCTAGATTATATCAAGTTCACGACTTTTTGAACCAAAGTCACTAATTTTTATATGGAATTGGATGTTCTCCATGAGCCGGACAGCGAGTTAATCAGTTTACTCTGAACACTGCTGCAGGCGCCACCCGAACGGCCATGCCCTTTTTCAGCACAGTCGTGCATTTTCGACTATTGTTTAATAACTTCTGCATCTGCCTTTTTTGCCCACTGTTTATTTCGCACAGATACACCCATTGAGAAGGGCTGTAATGCGGACGCGTAAGCGACTATGCCAATTCCTGAACGATTTCTTGCAAATTTCAAACTTCCATGACTCTCTTCAACCTCGTTGCTTTCACACCCACTCTTCACAATTCGGTAAACAGGCCCTTCGAGAATAAGCTTTTGCCTCGGCCACACATATCTTTTGAGGCATTTTGCGTGCTTCGCGAACCTCGTTTCTTTCTCAAATTGCTTACCTTTCTCGGTGGCATCATTAGGCTCCGCCTAATTTGCGCGAGCACATGCCCATTTTCGTAAAGTGCCTCAAATTACCGTCAGTCCCAATTAGTAGGTCAGTCTCGCTCGTCGCTGGGAAAAGACTTGTATTACTTTTTCTTCTGAAAAAGGGAGACTTGTTGCGGTAAGGGAGACTTTGACCTGCTAAAAAAGGCTCTAGCTCACTAACAGCGGACATTTCCCAAGGACGGGCCAGGCTTTCGCAAAATGGGCGAGGCTTATCGGTGCGTCTCAGATAGATGATCAGTTTGTACAAGTAATAAAAAATCGCAAATGCCCCGAAACGTGGACGTGGCTGAGAGGCGGGGCCTAGTGTGTCAGTGCACATATACTCGGAATCCCTGAGATCGGCTAGGCGTGGCCGCATATTTCAACTTAATCTGAAGGCTTCTATGCTTCTGGCGAGTATTTTCATCTCAACAAAATCGTTGTCATGTCCCTGTCCAACACAGAACAAGATGGCAGTTGTCCTACACTGAAATATTGCACGAGTAACCAGTTTCGCGCCATGCTGAGATGCCACGCCTACTCTGGCTCAGGTATAAGGAGTATATGTGGAGAGTGAGTAAATAAAACGACAATGAAAGAAGATAAGAGATTTCAAGGTCTGCAACAACTTCCTTAAAGACACATGGTACGCTCAAACACATCGAGGGTGTGTGAGACTACCAGCCCCCCCCCAACTGTCGATGTGTCGTGATCCCCCGCCCAAAACTGCACGGGGTCAGAGTACGGGGCCGTGGGAAAGTCTTAAATCCTTGCTACGCCGCCCGTTTTTGTAAACTCACGTTTTTACTAACACCGTCCGCGCGGCGCGGTTGCGTGCAGCTCTCTTGGCTTTTTGCCAAGTCCTGTAAATGCGCTTTGGAATAAGTACAACGCAATTTCTTTATGCGGATAACATTTTAGGTGCTAAAATAAGAAGTGAAGATGATGACGAGGGCTAGAACTCAAGAGCAACTGTGGTGCTTCTGCAATATCCCTCAGAGGCTGCGCATTCCCACAGAACATGACAATAAAAACGGACAACATGACAATAAAACATGACACTACAAGCAAAATGCATTTTTCTAACATTTGAGGTATTGCTCATGCTTCAAAGTCCGAATAGAAGGTGATGAAGATGACAGAGGCTAGAAATGAACAACAACGAATGTAGATGTAAATAAAACAAAATTGAAAAAACTAAGGACGCAAATTATTTAAAATCGCGTGTGCATTTCTGCGATTCGGCTCGAATCCGGCTCTAAAGCTATAGAAATACTTCAAACTAACGAGTGGGACGCTTAGGCCGTTTTTATTTTGATGTTTTGTGGGAATACGCGGCCTGCGAAGGTTGTTGCAGAAGCAGCACAGTTGCTCTTGAGTTCTAGCCCTCGTCATCATCTTCAGTTCATATTTTGCAGAACCTAAAATGTTATCCGCATAATGAAATTGCGTTGTACTTGTACTCCAGAGCGCAACTACAGGACTTGGCAAAAAGCCACGAGAGCTGCACGCGACCCCGCCGCGCGGATAGTGTTAGCATGAACGTGGGGGCGGTGTAGCAAGGAATTACGACTTTCCCACGGTCCCGTACTCTGACTCCATGCAGTTTTGGGCGGGGGGACCACGACACATCGACAGCTGGGGGGCTGATAGTCTCATACACCCTCAATGTGTTTGAGCGTACCATGTGTATTTAAAAAGTAGGCAGATTGCCCAATGTATCGATGGATTAGTTCTTTTCAGTGAGCGTGTACACATGTGCGAAATACGATAAAAGCAAATAAATTACAGAAGCAGAATTCATGAAATATGCCGAAAAACGTTGATCGCCCTCGAATATGGACGCGGCTGGACGAAGTCGTTCACACCAGGACGTAGCGTAAAATTTCCTTTCAAAGTGTTGCCACAGAGTGGTATAAATGTTCACTCGTTTGCAAGTGGTCAGCGGTAGGGGAAGAATTCGGAGGATTTCATCCGAGAGTGAACTTTCCCCAATTTGCGAAATGTGGGAAGAACGTCATCAGGAAGGTGCAGTGGAAGTCTAGTTTCTCTTCTAGGTTGTTGACGATGCACCAAAGCTGTTAACAGTCGGGCTACAAACTGCTCATAGTATTAGTTGATACGAGGTCCCAGAGCACAGCTTGTATCGTACTCCACTAAAAGCTCTACTAAATACATTTGTTGGTCTGGTTTGCTTATTTGTCCAAAAAATCAGTTCCACCTGTAGAGCTATTCGGAAAGAGGGGTCGGTGTAGATAAGGCATGGGAGAAGAAGTAAGGAGCACTCATGACCTGTGCCCGCCCACAATGATCCGGCATGTGGAAAGTTAGCGGTGTAGGTCGTGAATTGATAATTCGGTTCCATAGCAGAACGATGGGGGGAAAATGTAATAAGGTTAGCAGGAGTTGTTAGACTAGTTGGAGAGAAACACCCGTAATGGGCGCGGGTACTTGGGATGGACAGTGTTTCCACGAAATTCAGAAGCTCGGTTCGCGAGTGTAGAGATCGCAAAAAAGTTGATGAAGAAGAGAAAGGTCTGCAAAGAGTTGAGCATGTCCGTGCTGGCATCCTTCCACAGAGAGGGCGAAGGTGTCCTCAGACATGGGGGACACCTTCCAAAAATTGTGATCCATTTCCAAGCCTTCCATAGACCGTTTCCAAGCCTTCCATAGAGAAAAGTGAAGTAAGATCAGCGAGGGGTCACCAACTGAAAGGGAGGCACCCCTGGAGTGGGCCGAGCATGCGCCATGGTGAGGGGGGGGACCGACTGAAAAATCGGTAAGACGTTCCCAGAGTACTACACCAGAAAGAAGTGCAGATCAACGAGGAGTTAATAGAGGCAAAGCTAGAATGAGCTGAGCGTGCGCCAACGGGGGCGGTAACAGAGTAAAAAGTCCGTTTTTGGTCCCATTACAGCTTGAGGACCGGGAAAGAGTGTGAAAGCGAACAATGAGTAGGGGAGTTATATGGGAGAGGCACACGCAGGACGGCAGCCAGCGTCCAAAGTTTGTGAATCCGTCCGGAGCCAGGGCACACCATCACGTTGTGATCACTTTCCGCTAAATACGACCCCTCCCCAAATAAGTACGACCTCCCTGTGCATTGCTAACTTTTCTCTCAGTCAGTGGTTCTCACCAGGATCAAGAAACCAGGGTCGAGAAACTGCTTATCTAGCAGAAGATAAACGATATTTCGCCAGCCAAAATCGTTTATCTTCTACCAGATGAACAGTTAAAGGCAGTTGGCACGATAAATCGTTATGCAGGTTAAGGATTTGTACAACAGGCTCAACAGAATTCCGGGACCTCGGACAGGCGCTGCGTGAAGCCTTTCCCAAGAAGGGTACTTCTATAATGCCCTATTGAGCAACAACTTTACGTCCCAAACGCCTTCCTTGCCCGACCGCCCACAAACGGACGATCGTTCCTGACGCTCGTATTCATTCATTTGCTGAGCAAATTATAAAGCAAAGGGATTGGTATGAAGCGGCCGTGATGCTGCATGCATACATGGGTGCATACGTACGCGTACGGGAAACTCGTCCGAAATCGATCTACAGGTCACTGAGAACGAAGGCTTTTTCTTCGATGGATTTTGACCGTTCCACTCCGTTCTTTCACCATTTTCCCACTATGCAGCGCCCTATTAGCATTCCAGGCTAAGTAGGAAACCATCGTGCCAACTGCCTTTAAGTGCTGGCAAATACATGTCACATGAGGGTGCCAGCAGTTAATTGTTAATCTGCTATCAAAAAATTAATTCAGTGTCAGCACCCTCATGTGGCATGAACTTGCCAGCATCTGAGAAACATCGGAAAAACAAAAACACCGAAAAAGGAGAAGGAGGATCTTCAATGATCGAAAAAAAGTCTCTTGGGTACAAACGAAAAGAAGCGCAAAGGGGACGAAGAAAGTGACAACAACGAGAAGGAAAAGGACACTACTGAACTATTCCTACCCCAAACTCAAAAAAGATTTTCGCTGAAACTTTGTCTATAGATGTTATTCGATGTCCTGATCACGAGTATGACATTATTTCTCCATACCAGCGCCATTTAGCGCTCTGCTGAGGCTGGATCTGGGAAAAGAAAAAACTCCTCTTAGGCCATGCTCAGTTTTAGCAAAGCGCAGGGTGTCGTACTTTAACGCCGGCGCCAAGAATAAATGTCATATTCGTAGTCAGGATGTCAGATAACCCCGTATAAAAGATTCAATCGATTTTGGTCATTCAGGGTATTTTGGTACCGGCGCCTGCTCTGGTGCGCGGCGCCAAAATACCGAATTCACTAAAATCGATTCAAAGTTTCGGGCGAAGCGGATATATATTCGTGTTTAAGAGGTCGAAGTTCCACTGTAAGCAAATTTTCAGCCAAATCTGCCCTTCTAGAAAAAAAAGTCGATAAGAAGCGGCCTGATTTCGACAGAATGGGGTAGAAATAGTTGGCGCAGTTTGTCGACGGGGGGGGGGTCATTCGGCTTTTCATAGATGTGCCGACCCATCTAGGTAGCCTTTTCTCGAGTTGACACGTTTCAGAATGGTGGTTAGACGATCTTACTCCAGGTTCACAGGCGTTCACAAGTTTTACCATGGTGAGATTCGTAAACCGGAACTAGGGAAGCAATGTTTGTGCAAAATGCCCCCCCGTCGCTAAACAGCGCCGAACTAGTTCAATAGTGCCGAAAACTAGAACACGAACTAGAAAACTACTAAGAAACTAGAAAAGAAATTTCAAAAAACACTAGAAACAAACGACTAGGAAAAACTATAACTAAGTCACCTGGAGAGCTAGAAGCCAGAACTAGGAAATAGCAAAAAAAAATTGAATATAAGGTGTTCGCGGTCTTTCAAAGGTGGACGCGGTAATACAAAGTTATTGGAGCGAGCTATTTTACGGCCCGGAGCCAGTTTGCAGCCAAACACTCGAAAAGTACCACTCACTTGAACACCCGTAACTTATTTGAGAGCGGAGCTTTTAGAGAGAGGAAAGCAGGAATGTGGAGCACTAGGTTGGCACTTGTTACTTGAGTTTGAGCGATTTGAAAAATTCCATTTCAAGGAGTTTCCTACTTATGATCCAGTCGTGATCATAGGGGTCATTTACAGGTCCTTACGCTTTGAGCAGCCATGGCAAGCTTCATACAGGGCCTTTTAATAAACCAGAACTTATTTTATCCCTGGGTCTGCTATTCGAAAAAAAATCCCCCGTTGTGATCATAAGGTGATCCCTGCCGGACGACACGGAAAAACCCACCCATCTGACGCCATACCACTTCCAGTACGTTTGAAGACATCGGTATGCTTCCAGAACACATGTTTTCGCAGAAGATATCTGGAAATAGTCCATTGCGCGCTATTGGCATCACTTCTGTAATGCGCTATGCATAGCGCTCTTACGCAGAGGTATGAGAAGGTGCAGTTTCTAGAAAAAGCATCCTCCGTGCAAGAAGTTGTGGTTCTGCGATCAGAAAGGGCCGGAATTGTACTTTCATCGGTTTATTAATTCAAGACATCGTTGTGGGGGCCATCGTATTTCGTGTCATCATCCGTTCCCCCTTTGTGGGCTAGCAAGTTGCTTCTGTCTTGTGTGCGTCTCTTCAGGGGTTCCTCACATGGATAAGTCTTTCATCATTGAAACTGAACGACACCCGGGTATCGCTGCACCCTCACTTCAAAAGAAGGCTCTGCGCTTACGACCCCCCCCCCTCCCCTCGGGATCAAACACGACCTCCCCCTGTTGTGATCATCACAACGATGGCGTGCCCTGTCTGGAGACGCCAGCGACCAGAACAGAATGTGCAGTGGTTTCCAGCAGAATTAGCTATTGAAAAGTGTCCGATTTAGTTTGAAAAGTGTCCGATTTGGCTTGAAAAGTGTCCGATCTAAAGTGAAAGTAGTATATATGTTTTGGTCTGGTGATGTACTTACTGCGCTCCGTAGCGAGTAGTTAGGACAGCTACTTCTGTACAACTACTTGTGCTTTTTTACCCGGTGCCATCTAAAAGTCCCATAATATGTAATATTCCAAACGCAGCTTGGCAAAAACACGCATCGGTTATAAGAAAATCTTCTCTCTTTTGGAAAGCATGTAGAAGGCGAAAAAATGATAAGCTCGATTCTTGAATAGGTGATATCTTCCAAATAATTTTTTCTACGGGAAACCCTACTTCTCCCGAGTAATAATTCCATGCCATCGGGGGAGAGGGGGCGGTTGATCTTAGTGTTATGCAGTTTTCTTCTATCCAAAGCATCTTGAACCGTGGCCTTTAATCGGGGTCCTTTTTGATGATGTCCGTCCATCTCATTCCATCTCTTCCTTAAGGGTATTCGTTACTGCTTGCCTGCTGTTTCGGAATCCAGCGCTATCCTTATCGGATGATCCACAGACTTCCTCATCAGTATAAGAGCCACTGCTCCCTTGCCTTCATTTAGACAGAGGCCATCTATAAGGCTGCTCTTATGTCTTCGTTTCTGACTCTCTCTAGACGAGCATTCCCATGTCAGAATCCCCTTTTCAGCAGATTGAAGTTGCCTTTCATGGTTCGTTTCTGTCGTAGAGCATAAGTCTTGCCCTCGCCCGGTACACCTTTCATTGAGAGCCTTGGAACAACGGCAGTCACAGAGGGTACTGGACACTCCCAACGTTGAAGCCGCATTCATTCGGGTGTTCAGTGCCTAGCCTATGTTACCGCCGGCGGCTATCGAGCTATTGCGATCGTTTCTGATGTACCGGAGATACTTTTTCGATGTTCGCTCTGCGACGAGTTCGTGCATTCTTCAAAGTTCAGGAACTTGATCTTCCTCACATTCATCCGCAGACCATTCTCAGCCAGTACCTTGCCATTTCCGAACCTTGCCTTGAAGCTCCTATCTTGCATTCGCGGTCAGGGCAATTTCTTCGGCGTAGAGGATGGTTTTAAATGTGTACTCTATAAGTTCCTTCGCCGTAACATCCAGGGCTAACGTAAGCCGCTGTAGACTCATGTTCGCACTCTGAGCTACGAGTTCGATCCCTGCTGACATAGAACCCTCGCTCGAGTTCTGTGGTTAGTATGCGAGGGTTACCAAGGGGTGAATGACCTCGGCCAAAGAAGCCAGTTCAAATTGGGACCCTGAACGTGGGGTCCTTACTGGGAAGTCTCGTGAGGTTGCCGACCTCATGAGGCGCGGAAATATCCAAGTCCTATCCTTCGGGGAACGCGATCGAAGAGAGCGAAGGCCCGCGAAATTGGAGAATCAAACTCTTCTACGATGGAAGAGACATGGCGTGGCCATAGCGGTGACAGAATCCCTCAAGGACTGCTTCTCCTCTGTGAACAGGATCAGTGATTACGTCATGTGAATGAGATGGACCCGTGTACGCACCACAATCCAGTTGCTCCGAGGCGAAAAGGACGAGTTATACCTGGCCCTGGACGAAGCCATAAGATCGGTTTCGGAAGAGGACTACTTCACCATAGCTGGGGATCTGAACGGCCATGTGGGAAGTGACAGAAGGGCTCTACAAAGGGTGCACGCAGGTCGAGGAGTAGGAGCAAGATGTCGAAGGAGAGCGGATCCTCGACCTAGCTACAGCCCACGACATGGCAGTCTGCAGCAGCTTGCTCGCCAAAAGGAAGGTTCAGAAGATAACCTACAGCAATGGGGGGAGACAAACGGGAATCCACTGTGTCCTGGTAAGAAGGTTGTCTCTCAAAACCGTCACGGATATGAAGGTACTGCCTGGGGAAGAGCTAGCTCCTCAGCACAGGACTCTCCTGGCACAAATCGCCGTAGACCTCCCCAAGGAAACGAGGGTAAGAACAGAGCGGAGAATCCGGTGGTGATGCACAAGGAAGAAAAGGATAGCCTCGGCCGAGAATGCTGGAGGCTGGGCTTCCGGACCTACATGGGCCAGTCCAGGACACCTGGAGCTACGCAGTAGAGGTCAGAGGAGACAAGGCGGCTTGTTTTGGAACGAGGAAGTTAAAGGGGTTGTCAAGCGTAAGAAGGAAGCACAAAAGCGCTTGCGAAACACAAGGACCTTAGAAGGCTTGGCTGCCTACAAGAGCTGCAAGCGACTCGCCAAGGTAGCCGTTGCTAAGGCCAAGAATACGGAAATGGACACCGTGTGCGACAAAATGGAGAGCCGAGAAGGGGAAAAGTTCGTCTTCCGCCTGGCTAAAGCTTGGCATCGCGCTGCTCAGGACGTCAGGGTCGTAAAGGCTGAAGTGCAGCAATGGGACTACTCTCAGGAAACCAGCCGAAGTGAAGAAGAGGTGGGAAGAATACTTCGAGGTACTTCTGAACGAAGAATTCCATCACAGGGATAACTCACAGATAGAGGCAACGGCAGGTTCCATCACTCCTTGGATAAAGGATGAGGTCCGCCGAGAACTAGAAACGATGAAGGTTGGGAAAGAGGGTCCAGACGGGGTACCGGTAGAGGCATGAAGGCCCCTTGGAGAGCATGGGGTGGTGGCTCACAAACTTTCTAAACAATGTAACCGCTGAAGGAAGGATGCCGGATGCGTGGAGGACAATCGTCCCCATCATCGAACAAAAAGGTGACGCGATGGAGTGCTCCAGCTATCGCGGTATCAAGTTGACCTCCCCATACCATGAAGCTGTACGAGCGCCTGGTCAACACAAGACTAAGGGAACTTGTCCCTACGCAGGAACAGTTCGGCTTCATCGCCCGAAAGGTCCACCGCTGATGTCACTATTCTAAACNGGTGATGGAGAGGTACCGAGATAAGCCGCGACCCTGCTGCCCGTAAGACCTTCCATGACCTTAAGAAGGCATTCGAATCATCAGCCTCGGCCTGTACTCTGGAGCAGCGCCTAGGAAAATAAACGTTACCAGAGCACCTGCATCATATGAAAGACATGTACGATGCAGGCTAAGCGCTAACAACCCTCACAGCTTGACAAAAGGATATAACATTACTGCCTGGAGTACAACCAAGGATTAGCCCTCAGCACGTTTGCTCATCCTCGTGACTCTGATTGGCACAGGAAACTCATGGAAGGGCACTGAACAACCAATCCTTATGCATACGACCATCCTCCTGATGCGACACCAGGGAAAACTCCAGGAAAAGGTGCAGCGGTGGCAGGATGTGCTCGCTGAGAATGGACCCCGGCTAAACGCTAAGTTCCTCAGCCCCGAAGAGTGTACCGAACCCATCATAGAACGCCATATCGAGAGCATCGAAAGGGTCGAGAACTTCCAGTATCTGAGGAGTGACCTAGCAGCTGATGGCAGCGTGCACCAGGCGGTGAAGGCCCGCATAACGCAGCCTGGTTGGAATGGAAGGAGTCCAGTGGCATCCTGTGCGACCGGCGATGCTCGAGAACGCTCAAGGGGAAGCTGTACCGGGCGGTGGTGAGGCCTAAAATGCTCTACGGTAGTGAGTGCTGGCCCATCTGCAAGAACCATGAGAGGCAGCTCCACTCAGCTGACACGAGGATGCTGAGATGGGCCTGCGGCTGGACACGACTCGACAGAGTCGACGATGTCTGGGCGGTCACACAGGCGGCTCCGATTCAGCAGAAGGCGCGACAGCCGCGCCTGCGATGGTATGTGCACGTACTGAGGAGGCCTGAGGACCACCCAATAAGGAAGGCATTGGAGTTCGAAGAAGAGCGCAAGCGACCACGAGGAGCCCCAAAGAAAATATTTTGGGACGTCGTCAAGAAGGACCTCACTGAATTGAAAGCCGTGGCAGAAGATCGGAGCAAGTGGCTACGTCTAGGAAGAACAGCGGACCCTGCAACGGCGTGGGACTAACGCTAGGGAGAGAAGGTGTACCCCAACCGTGATGCCCATCTCCTTTGTGAAGGTATGTGGGGTATGTACAGCTGCCTTAGCTTCTTTTTCCTCCACTTTGGATATCAGGTCCTCCGGAACGTCCCGTTTTTTTTTCGAAAACGCAGGATATAAGTTATCGAATGCTTTCTCAGAATACAGGAAAGGTATGTTGCAGGGTCGCCGCTTCCCCTTCATCACCTGCTTAGTGATGAAGGTAGCTTCAGTGGTGGACCTGTAGGCATGAAGCGGAACCGCTCTTGTTATCTAGAACGAAGTCCCTTCAGCTCAGTATCGAAGGCTCTAACGATCCATTATTGCGGGTAGTGGGTGTTCAGTTGTGAGCCGTAGCCAATAAGTGACTCGCAGCAGAGAAAAAGCAAGAAAAGACCTTGGAATACCCGAAAACCCTCCTCCGACAGTCTTGCAGACTGACATCCTGCTGCCTCTGTGCAACAACTGATCATATCTTTTCTTCGCATGATCTCATCGAACACTAGAAAGAAAAGGGAAAAAAAATTACTGAAACAAAATAGGTAACAGAGATACGCGAAAAGTCTATACTCCCAGTTACAGTAAGCCGCGAGCTTTTGCACCAACGCTATTGCTTCGCCGGTGCATTCAGGCTGCGCGTAAGCGCTTCTTGCCTTGCATAATGGATTGCTACGACTTATCCTTTCGAAAATCCGTATCCGCGGAAAGCAGAACAACTCATGTGCTGGCACGAGAGTCGACGAGCTGAGATTTTTTTGCTACGAGCATATGGAATCGTTCTACAACACTGTAGACAACAAAAGCCTACACGTAATTCACCGTGTAAGTCGTTGTCTTGCAGCCTGAAAACATGAAAGCCCACAAAGGTGGCGCGTCTATGATCGTCTCGCTCTTTGATTGACAAAAGTGGTATACTATTGCGACATCGGACATGAATGCCAAATGCACGAAGGCATCATTTCATCGCGGGAACTCTTCAACTAACCGTTCAAGAAGCTCCGTGCCCTGCGCGGTCAACTTGATGTCGCGGTAGTTCGATACTTGATCGCATCTCCCTTTCGTACCAAAATGCAGACCATTGCTGCTGCTGTTTCCCCACGTATCTGACGTCCTTCTTCGGCTGCTGTAATTCCAGGAAGATTGTTATCCAACTCGCCCCGTATGCTACAAGCGCCTACCAAGCCTTAATCAGTACACCCACCCTGGTCGGGCCGCTCAACCTTTCGATAACTTCTCACCTCCGGCGGACCTCGTTCGTTTTTTTAGAGTGTGATGGGACCTGCCGTCGCCTCGATCTGTAGGTCGTCTTTGCGGAAGAATTATTGGTTCGACGGTGCGTCCTGCTCTTCCTACCACTTCATAATTTCGACTGGCTTCCTTAGAATAGCGGTCTTTTACGGTCCTTGCTACAATGACATTTTGAGTGAATGCATGCCCATCTTTCGCCATGCAGAAGACATATTTTTCTGTTTTTCGGCTGTCTAATCTCTCGTGCAAGGCATCCATTTTTTATGTTCGCTTTGTTTCTTGTTGCGCTTTGGCTCTGGTTGCCTGGGAGAATCAAGCAACTTCTGTAGGCAACGAGGTTTTCTGAGCTGCGTGACTTCTGCCATCGCTAGTACGTTACTGCCTTACGCTCAAGCACTTGCTAATTTTTCGTTCCAGAACCACGCTGTCTCGCCACCTCTGGGCCCAGGTCGCATCTCTCCTAGGAATTCTTTCGCATGCTGTAAGACCCTTACTGTATTGGCCCAGGTGGGATCTGATCCGCTAAGCTCTGCTAGACTATCTTCCAGCGCCACGCGACTGAGCTCGTCCCTTTCCACATGGTGCAGCTTCCACATTTCAATTACAGTATGCTCCGTTCTGTTTTCACCGTCGTTTTCTTAAAAGGTCCACGGAAATGTCCTTCATTAGTGGTCTGCGCCGAGAACACCGGTCTTTTCAGTTTCACACGTTTTCTTCCCTTTCTGTTTTGACATTTAAAGGCAATTCCCGCGACCACACTTCATAGGTAATACAGTTCAAAGATAGAAGTGCCCTGTGAATGATGACTTATTGAGGAGAAGGAACCACGAAAAAGCGCCCACAATAAGACCCTCTTTATTTCAATTGATCATGACACCGGACGAGCGTAAGGTGGTCAAGATTAATTGAGAATTGCGAAAGGCGGCGATACACTGACAAGAGCCGGAAAACGACGGGCGAGAGAGCGCAATGGCAGTCTCACAACGACGCGGTCGCTGGAGGCCGGCATGGGCCTATCGGGCGCAAATGGGCCTAAAACCTGAGCGCCCTACGTTTTGCTTGCTGTTTTTCAACCTTCAAAAGCAGCATAACCTTTAACGTTGCCTGCTTGACCATCGTTCACAACTATGGGAACCTAGCCTTAGCTTACTGCGGAACGTGCCTTTAGACATGATTATTGTGACGAGGTTCTCCGTTTGTTAACCTGAGCCTGATGCTAGTATCGTCACCATTTTTGCATTTTTGCAAGGCATGGGTTTTGCCTCGGCAGGGGTCGAATGAGAGAACAAACATGAGCTACACTCTTACCCGCTTGACCATCCCTGCTATGTTAGCACTCCAAAAACAACGTTACTATTGAAGCTCCCCATTTGTGAGTGCTTATGAGTTTGAGATAATTTCTTCTCCCATTCCTTTTTCGGGTATAACCGGTTCCCTCTAAACAGCTGCTGTGAACGAGGATAGCATGCCTCTTACTTGAGAGTGTGGCTTCTTTATCTGTCGAGTTATTCTTTCTCATCATCGCTCACTGGGACTCATTGATCCGAAAGGTCAACTGATATGTAACATATTCAGACAAAGGACGAGCAGTCGCAGATAACCTCTCAAGTGACTGGACAAATAGGATGGAGGCGAGAGGGCATAAAATATCGACGAAATGAGCTGTTCCTTGACGTCATTGAACACGTGAACTTGCTTATGAGCCAGCAAGGTGAGTTTCTCCACAACGTTCTTGAGAGATAAAAGAATATGGAGGATAAGCTTGCGAGAATATGTTGTAGACATTGCTGTTAAATCAGATGTTGGGATCGACACCTTCGTACTTGCAACTACTTCAACTCAAACTGAGTATTTAGCAAAGGCGATTTATTCCGTCTTTGGCTGAATCAGGGTGTTCAAAAAGGTCCTTGAATGGAAACTGGAAGGTGGTAGATGTCATGGAAGGCTTCCACGTTTTCAGTGAGCACCATCTTCACTTGATGGGAGAGGTTCAAGAACTTGATGCATAGGTCCCGCAAGCATTCAAACTAAAAAAGGCGTACAATACCATACACATTTACAAATTCGAAATTCCCATCTCACAGTCGCTTGAACCAACCTTAAGCTATCCTGAAAGGCATCCTTGTTAGGTTGCACCCATCACAATTCTTGAGTTGCTTTTGTAATTTGAGAGGCTAGATTAAGTGCAAAAAGATGGTTCAAACACTCTCATTTTTTGAACCGATTCTCTATTTCAATGAACTAACAATCGAAAATAGCCGAAAAAGAATAGAAATTAAACACAGTGCCTTGTAGAGCAGTAGATTATATGTCGATCCAAATAGAGCTTATTAAGTGAAACTCTACCTTCCATACAAAATTCAATGTAAGAGAAACTGCATCTCCGATAGGCCAGCTGATACAGTTGTTCTGAGTACTTCGAGAACTGATTCTCTTGCCATGAGCCCCGATATTTCCGGACGGAATAGCGACCTCTAATTCTGTGACCCAGTTGCTCTACAATGGCTGGATGCTCTTTTTTATGGGATAGAAGCACCTATTGAGTTCGGGCAAGGGGCACGGTAAATCGGACAGAGTCGATTCGCCCCTCATTCCACTTTTTCCCCCCATCGAGCTGTTCCGGAAGCGAATTATGAACATTTCTGTGCGGAACCCCAAACTTTCGGCGAGTGTCCCAGTCGGATCGCCCGGCTGACACCGAGCTCCGCTCCTTCTCTTTAGCTGGCCTGACTTCGCCAGGCGCGCTTCATAATGGAAACGAAATTTGTTCCACTGAGCTGCTAATACTGCGCTGTTTTTGATGGAGTTGTGTTAGATAGAGTAACCCAGCAGATTCTGCACCCTTGAGTCCACGCTTACATTTGGAGTAAGGGTGGTGGCTCCGCCTTAACGCCCGTACTATACATGCAGGGGGGGGGGAAAGTCACTTCGACCGAGTCACATACCAGCAAAGTTTTCGCTGCCCAGACAAAGAACGTGGATACGCGTACCAGGGCGGAAGATACCCAAAGTGTTCCTCTACAAGCAGGAGCTGGTTCTTGCCCATCACCTCCATGTACGCCAAAACATGAAGTCATCTCCAGTCGCAGCCTCACTTTAGAAGACCTTGAATTCACGTCACCTCCAAACAGCTGCGAAATTTCTAGTATGGAGTCACCCATACTAGAAGCTACCTGGAGACCGGTACTCTCGATATGGATGACCTCAACATCGAGCAGCTCCGACAACGTCGCCACGGTCTAGGACATCATCTTCACCGCAGTCGTCAAGGCGCGGGTTGATGGTATGGACCGGACGTACCTGGAATGGGAAGACCAATATTTTCTTCGTGGTCCCCGGACATAAGGTGAGCGCTGGCGGTTACATCGAGCAACTCGTGAAGAATATCCTCCTCACATGTCGTCGCCCGTACCTTCTTGCAAACTTTGTACTGCTACAGGATTGGGTGCCACCACATGGAATCGAAGGGCGTTGGAGAAACTCTCGCCTACTTGGAATGGAGGGGGGCTGGGTACCTAAAGAAGAAGGAATATCCAAGTAGGTCACCTGAACTGAACTCTCGCAATTACCCAGTTTAGGCGGAGTTCAATAGGATGGTCTGCGGTGGCAGAGAAATTGACTATCTCGCTGATTCAAGCATCACATTGCGGTTGCGTGCCAGAATCACTCGATGGAGCTCGTCCAGAAGTCTGTGGCGGAGTGTCGTGATAGTATTTAATATGCTCTTTAATACGGTGGTAAAAATCTCCCATCAGAGTAATTTAGTGTGTATAATACGGTGGTAAAAATCTCCCATCAGAGTAATTTAGTGTGTAACTTATGGCGCCTCGAAAGTCAATGAAAAAAGGTGATTTTTTGGCCTCCCCCACTATGTATCTAGATATAGCTAGAAGCTACAGTCGAAAAATACAGAGCAATATGGTTCGCTGAGTAGACGAACAAATACTGTTTCCATTACCTGCACTGAAATGCTTATCGATGGAAGCTTTCCTTTTCCATTGCTATGCAATCCACTCGCTGAAGGTTGCACGTGCTGTTATTTGGGCTACGGTGGTTTTACATTTATTTCATATTCTCTTAGCAATCCTTCTCTTCAGTAATCGAGAGTTTAAAAGAAAAAATGTCACTGATGTGTGAAACGTTATTGAGATTGTTGGTACTTGATTTCCCTTGTTTTTCTTCCTGACTTTCCTATTTCAGGCAAGCTACATACCCCCCGCTCGATATCATTGACACGTACCGGACCGCGTGACACACGTGGTGTGTCATGTATTTGCCTCTATGCGGTGCTTTCTTTCATTGATTTGGCTCCTGTTCCATATCCTAACGTTGCAAAAATACCTCCTCAATTTCGGAAGTTACGTAACCTATAAGGGATTAGAGGAAGCAAGGGAATTGCTGATGAATTAGTGATGTAAAATGGTGAAATGTTTCGGAAATGAGCACAGTACAGCGGTCCGCAATGCGTTAAGGTGCATAATGCATGTAGTGTTAGGGCTTCGCATTTCGACTGCGCAACAGCGGCAACATTCTGCATCCGCCGCTGTCAGTTGTTACTCTCTGTCACCACTCATTGATGTTCGTTTTCTACCCCCTCCCCCTATATTGCCTGATGAAACTGACTTCCTATATTTGCTGCGACGCGCGCTAAGAATTTTGATTTTTCCCTTCTGTTGCCCTTATTCTATCGTCAGCTGTGATAGCGTTCTATAACCCACCAACAGTGTTCCCGTCAACCCTCTATACCACCTGATGAAACTGGCTTCCTACATTTGCTGCGACCCGCGCCATGAATTTCCCGACTTTTTCCTTCTGTTGCCCTTAGTGAATCTTAGCAGCTGTGACAACCTGTGCGCAGGGACTACTCAGCGACAAGCTGGCTTCAAATGGCCTCGGGCGAAAAAGAAGTGTCAGAATTATAATGGGGAGCCTCAGTTACCCCTGTATACGAAGATTTAGAGATTTTTTTCCTCGAGTTTTTTGGGTTATGATGGCCGAACATGTCCAGTGGCGGCTATCAGTCTGCTCTAGAAGTCGTTATCCAACCTCCTTGCTTGAAACTCTCCCTTTACTAGTATATAAACGCATATAACAACATTAAAAGTCGGAAAAATAGAGCCGCATAACTGCTGCACTCCATTTACACTCGAAAAGTCAAAGTGTATGAAGTTATCTTCTCCCGCGCAGGGGGGTAACGAGGGGTTTGTTAAAGCCTGGGCGGAAGAAATCGAGAAAGATTCACAAGGCTCGCTTGGGTGCTCTGCTACTAGCACGAGTTTTTTCGAAGACGTGCTTAATTTAAGAATGCAGACTATGACGGTTGGTCCCACCGGTGACCTACACGGTAGTGGAGATGTGAGTGTTCAGGTGTCACACTGATCATCACCCAGCTGGCCCATTAACAGCGAAAGAGGTCGGAAATTTTTTTTGTTCTTGAAACTTAGTTTACTATGGTAATTGATGGGCCCGATCACGATCCCAACACCTCTTTTTGGCGCTGTTTGGCGCCACTATAGCGCTAAACGCTTGCGGGGTGGGATGTTGCGGAGATCACTGAAATGTATCTCACTACATGCCTACAAGCCAATTAAGCAGGGCACATCGTTGGTTGGGGAATCCCCAACAGGGGGGGGGGTCGTATTTGGCCGCCAGGAGAGGGGGGGGTCGTAAGTGCGGTAGCCAGTAACGAGCATCGGTGGCTGAGTACTGTAGAGCGAAGCTTGCTTTAGAGAGAACTCGGATATATAAAAAAATCGTACAAAACTTTCATCCAACAAACTAATCTGAAATAGCTGGAAATATAAAAAGTCGACATCATTTCGTAAGTGACTAAACAGTACAACTAATACTCTGGTTCGCTGCGGATGATGGGGCGTTTCCGCGATCGCGCTTGGCGCTGAGCCAACCTGTTTTTTTCGACAAACGGCAGGACTACCATATCGTTCGTATAAGACGTTTTCCAGCTGTTGATTTCCTTCATCGGAATCAGCAATTGGCGGAGCACGAATCTGGCGGCGTCGACAGGGACACGCTCCATCATACGCAACGGAAAACACTGTAAACAAGTGCACAGGTTCGCCATGGACCTCCCTGAATCCTATAGTCAAATTTGCTCGCGTGGACAGACATTACGCTCAAACATATCACCATCCCATCACTTCTGCGCGGACTTCAATGCGCGGCGCATCCAAAGTTAGCATGATTGGCGCTAAACAAACCATATTCTGCTCCTGCTTTTCTGCCGTTGCTAAGGCCAAGAATACGGACCGCCTGGCTAAAGCTCGCGCTGCTTAGCACATCCGACAGGGTCGTAAAGACTGTGAAGAGCAACAACGGGGCCATTCTCAGGAAACCAGCCGAAGTCAAAAAGAGGTGGAAAGAATACTTTGGGGACTTCTGAACGAAGAATTCCCCCGCAGGCAGCCCACAAATAGAGGCGACGGAGGATCCCATCACGCCCTGGACGAAGGATGAAGTCCTAGTCCGCCGGGAGCTAGGGTGTGTGAAAGTTCGGAAAGCAGTGGGTCCAGACCGGGCACCAATAGAGTTATGGAAGGTTCTGGGAGAGCATGCGCCTGCCGCGGCCTGTGCTTTGGAGAGCGCTTAGAGAACGTAACGTTCCGAAGCACCTCATCTCCATAGTGAAGGGCATGTACGATGGGGCTAAAGCAGCTGTTCGCATCCCTCACGGTTCGACAAAGGAAGTAAACATCACGGTTGGGGTACACCAAGGGTCAGCCCTCAGCCCGTTCCTCTTCCTATTGACTCTGGATGTCATGGCGAGAGAACTCATGGAGGGCCCACTGAAAACCATCCTCTACGCTGATGACATCGCCCTCATAGCGGACAGCAGGGAAGAACTCATTGATAAGGTGCAGCGGAACAAGTGGCGATGTCTAATAGGAACAGCGGAAACGCGATGGCGCTGGACTAACGCTAGGAAGAATAAGAAGATATGCACGTAATCGAGTTATTTTCATGAATGTCTGGTGCGTTTTTCACGCGCTAAACTTCCGCTGTTGCGCCATATGCCTCGGACTTATGATTAATAGGCAGGGAATGCGAGCAAATATTACGTGTTTCATATTATATTAGGTTGTCCGGAAAGCTCTGTGTTTCGAGTGTTTCATTTTAAACGATCATAACTTTCTTAATACTCTATCAGATTTAATCCTAAATAACGCACCATTCGATTACAGCACACTTATTGCCATGCGAGACAGTCGACAAATCTCCAAGCGAAAAAGCTGGGACATGTCAGAGATACGGAATCTGCGTAACGCACCATTCGATTACAGCACACTTATTGCCATGCGAGACAGTCGACAAATCTCCAAGCGAAAAAGCTGGGACATGTCAGAGATACGGAATCTGCGTAAGGTTTTTTGGATGGCCCTAATTGATGAAGTATTTTCCGGCAAGGAAGTTCTGAAAGTGTTTGAAAAGGTGATAGTCGGTTGGTGAAAGATTTGGAGAATATGATGAAGTAGAACTCATCCCCCAATTCGTTCAATTTATGGATAGTGATTTGTGAAGCGTGTGGGCGGGCGTTGTCATGCAAAAGAATCGGACCCTTTCTGTTGACAAGTGCTGGCTGCAGCTGACGCATTTCGTCTATTTCTTCACAGTATTACTCTGCTGCGATGGTTTGGCCTGATGATAAAAAGTTATAGTGGATCACACCAGCCGATGACCACCAAACCGTGACCGGAATCTTCTTTTGAGGGTTCGGCTTTGAAAATTACCTCGGTGGTTCGTCAGAATCCAACCACTGTCCGGAACGTCTCCTGTATCATACATGATCCACTTTTCATCACAGGTGAAAATTCGGTTCAAAAACGGGTCGTTTCTGTTGCGCAGAAGCAGTGAAGAAGAAACCTCGAGACGTGCTAATTTCTGCCGGTCACTCAAATTATGGGGCACCCACTTGTCGAGTTTTTTCACCTTCCCAATGCGTTTCAGACCATCCGCAACAATGGATTTGCCAATGTCTTACCTTTCTGCAATCTCTCGAACTGTTTGGGATGGGTCAGCCTCCAAAAACCCCTTCCCTCGTCAGATATTGTTTTAGGTCGACCGCTAAGAGGTTCAACTTCAAGGCTGAAATCTCCAGAGCGAAATTTGTTGAACATTGTCGCACGGTGCTTTCTCCTACACTGTTGGGCCCCCACACCTGGTTAAGGTGTCGAACTGTCTTGCGGAATGACCTAATTTTTAGCTGAAGAAAAATATCGTCCGAATTTGCTTTTTTGACATGCATTTGAAAGTCTTGAGAAAAGAGGGTTTATCAAGCATTGGTGAAACGGCAATCATACCATCAGATAGCGCAAAAAATTCTCTTTATACTATATTATACTACTGAGACGCCAGGGAGAGTGAGCTTTTAATCAGCAATGAATGTACAAAAAATAGTAACACAAAACGCTGAGAACTTTCCGGAAAACCTAATATGTTTATTACATATTTGTTTCAAACGTTTAATGTTCCAGTAAGCATGGCTCTCATTGTTTATTGAGAGTGTTGACACAATGCACTACTATGTGACACACGCCAGTCTTATCTTAGCCGTCTATATTATGACCTTTTCCAAAATATTGTACTTATGTGGAAATATTGGCACACTTCTATCATTTTTATAATTGTGGTGTGAACTACACACGTGAGCATCACTGATGAGACGGTGTCCTACTGGAACGAAGCCCTTTTCAACAATCTTTCTCTATGTTCGCGACAAAAGGATATACTGAGCCACTTCAAGGTTCAGCTGGATTTTGCTATCACCCACTAATACTACCTACTATCACCCCCTGTAATTTGCTACGACTGTTTGTTTGTTTGTTTGTTTGTCCGGAAATTCGGTTTGACCAACTCGGAGAGGTTGAATCAAGGTGGGGATGGGTAGTGCATGGGACAAGATGTAAAGAGCATACATGACCCATGCGAAGCATGCGCCGTTGGGGTGCCGCAAAAAAACTCATAACTCGCTTTCAAAGCAGCCTAGAGATGGGGAAAAAGTGGAATGAGGTTGGCAGTTGGCAAGGGGCTAACGGACTACTTAGTGCAGACATACTTTAAGAGGGTGGAGCGTACTTGAAATTTCCGAAAGAGTTTAGAAATCGCATAAAGGTCGATGTAGGAGGGCTGGGGAGATTTTGGAATTTGAGGTGTGCTGAGACCCGCCCACAGTGGGCGGAGCTTGCCCTCACTCACAGAGTGCCCATTTCAGAAATTTGTAGCTTGTTTCCAGAGCACTCCAGAAACCGTAAAAAAGTGGATTAAGGTCAGTAAAGGGTCGCCGGTGGGGACTGTGGGGCACACACGTTGGGGGCGAAGACCGCTCCGAGATGGGTGTAGCCAGACAAAAAGGTCTGTAGAACGGTTCAAGAGCACTCAAGAGACAGAAAAAAAGTAAATCAAGGCCAACAAAGGGGCTGGTTAAGAAATGTGGGACGCATGTCGTGGGGGGGGCTTGTCCCGATGTGGGCGGAGCCAGGCAAAAAAAATTTGTAAAACGATTTCAGAGCACTCCAGACACTAGAAAAAGTGGACTAGGGTCAGCGAGGGCTACCTGATTGAGAAAGTGAGGCACACATTCTGTGGCCGGAGCCCATCCGAGGTAGGTGGAGCCAGAAAAAAATCTTAAAACTGCAGAGCGCTCCAGACACCGTAAAAAGTGTATCAAGGTCAGCAGAGGGTCGCCGGTGAGGAATGAGGATCACACATTTTGTGGGCGGGGCCTGCTCGGAGGCGGGCGGGGCCTGCTCCGAGGCGGGCGGAGCTTGCTCCGAGGCGGGCGGAGCCTGCTTCAAGGTAGGCGGAGTCAGAGAAAAGTCTGTAGAATTGCTCCAAGGCACCCAGACACTAGGAAAAAAAGTAGACTAAGGTCAGCAAGAGCTGGCTGATTGAGAAATGTGGGCCCACATTTCGCGAATGGAACCTGCCCCTGTGGACGGAACCGAACAAAAAGTCTGTAAAATGGTTCCACAGGCTCCAGACTCCAGACGCGGTCATGTGAGCAGCGATGTGCAGGTGCTCAACTGTTGAAGTGAGATAGACAGGCCCATTGCAGGCGGAGCACTTCAGACGATATTTTCTTCAACTACAAATTGAATCAATCCGCAATCGAGACAGCTCGACACCTTAACCAGGTGTGGGGGCCCAATAGTGCTGGAGAAAGCACAGTGCGACAGTGGTTCGACAAATTTCGTTCTGGAGATTTCAGCCTTGAAGATGAACCTCGTAGCGGTCGACCGAATGCAATGCCTGATGAGGATTTGAAGGGGTTTTTGGAGGCTGACCCATCCCAAACAGTTCGGGAGATTGTAGAAAGGCTAGGCATTGTCAAATCCACTGTTGCGGGTGGTCTGAAACGCATTGAGAAGGTGAAAAAACTCAACAAGTGGGTGCCGCACAATCTAAGTGACCGGCAGGAATTGTACGTCTCGAATTTTCTTCTTCGCTGCTTTTGCGCAACAGAAACGACACGTTTTTGGAGCGAATTGTCACCTGTGATGAAAAGTGGATCATGCGTGATAACAGGAGACGTTCCTGACAGTGGTTGGGTGCCGACGAATCACCGAGGCAATTTCCAAGGCCGAATCCTCACGAAAAAAAGTTGTCGCAGTGTGGTGGTCATCGGCTGGTGTGATCCTCTATAGCTTTCTGTCACCACGCCAAACCATCACAGCAGAGTCCTACTGTGAAGAAATCGACGAAATGTACCGAAAGTTGCGACAGCACTTGTCAACAGAAAGGGTCCGATTCTACTGCGTGACAACGCCCGCCCACACGTTTCACAAATCATTATCCATAAACTGAACGAATTGGGGGTTGAAGTTCTACCTCTCTCGCCATATTCTCCAAACCTTTCCCCAACTGACTATCTCCTTTTCAAACATTTTCAAAACTTCCTTGCTGGAAAATACTTCATCAGTCAGGACCACGCAAGAAAAGCCTTCGTGGATTCTCGACCACACAGTTTTTTCTTTGACGGAATTCGATGAAAGGTGTCACATTGGCAAAAGTGTGCTGATTCG
>MU967136.1:29351-53663 GCA_036418165.1 Cooperia oncophora | reverse complement strand
CTAAATTTTCTGGTCAGTAAAGACATCTCCAATCTACAAGGTAACCGCAGTTGATGACTAGGACTAGTGCCTTTCTTTTGCACAGCTTCTCATTTCCATTCTCATAGAACTACGGCAACTATGATAAAAAGAAGAGGTGGACCTCATTCTCGAGTTGAGGTCGATTTTCGGAATTTTTGCTTTCTAAAGGATGCGATAGGGACCAAAGGAGGTGATAATTAGAGGCTGCTAACTTTGTTAAATAACCTGGGTACGGTCGCATTCTCTGATCGAAATCCATGATCTTTTGGCGTAGCCTGATCCCCACATGCGGTCCTCGCATTACCGAGTAGTAGAGAAAAATTGAGTATTTCTGAATGAATTCAAGCGTGACGTCATCCATATTTTGAAGTCGATTAAGGTGGACTGTGGTCCTTACAACGGTGCTGGTATCCAGTGATACCGCTTTGAAGTCCCAACACACTGAAATCTTTATCCCATGCACATCTGCTTTTGGCTAAGCAATCTACTTTTCTGTTTGAGAGATCCTGCGAGGGACATGTGCATGATGTACGCAAGGACTCCAACACTCGCTACCAACCACAAGATCTCACAAAAGTTCTTTCGCTGTGTACAAGGAAAAGAAAACTCAGTCACGGTCATTCGGTATGACTTGTCAGACGGGTCCAACTCATGAGGCATCCTTCACAAAATTTTTTCCGATAACCGAGATTGCGGAGCTAACACTTACGTTGTCTTGAGGAAGGATATCGCTTGCCATAGCAGAGAGTTCCTTTTGCATCAGCGCTTCCAGGCTGGACTTATTCAACTCGGAAGTAGGCAATGTATAGGTCGGCCACCAGCACAGAATGACGGCCCTTTACTCAAGCTTCTTGAGGCGCAGCCGAACGTACCAGTTGGCAACCTCTCTAGGCTCCACCTAACTGACAACTGCCATGCTTCTCCGCATCTCGGTTATCGGAAAAATTTTTATGAAGGATGCCTCATGAGTTGAACCCCTCTGACAAGTCATACCGAATGACCGTGACTGAGTTTTTTTTCCTTGTACACACTGGAGGAACATTTGTGAGATCTTGTGGTTGGTAGAGAGTGGTGGGGTCCTTGCGTACATCTTGCACATGTTCCTCGCAGGATCTCTCAAAGAGAAAAGTAGATTGCACAGCCAAAAGCAGATGTGCATGGGATAAAGATTTCAGTAGGTTATTCAAAGCGGTATCTCTGGATACTAGCATAACGGTAAGGACTACAGTCCACTCTAACCAACCTCACAACATGGATGACGTCACGCTTGAATTCTTCAAAAATACTCAATTTTTCTCTACCGCTCGGCAATGCGAAGACCGCATGTTAGGATCAGGCCACACCAAAAGATCGTGGATCTTGATCTGAGAATGCGACCATACCCAGCTTATTCATCAAAGTTAGCAGTCTCTAACTACTACCTTTTTTGATCCCTACCGCATCCTTAAGAAGGCAAAATTCCGAAAATCGACGTCTACTCAAAAATGAGGTCCACCTCTTCTTCTTATCATAGTTGCCGTAGTTCTATAAGAATGGAAATGAGAAGCTGTGCAAAAGAAGGGGCTAGTCCTAGTCCTTAGTGGTGATTACCTTGTAGATTGGAGATGTCTTTTAGTGACTGAAAATTTAGTCCGAAAAAGTGGTCAAGCCAAGATTTTAAAATATGACAATTGTTATGAGTTACAGATTTAACTGTTCCTTTTAACAGCCCTCTTTCCATGCGAAATCCCCAGAAAGGGAACGTACTTGGCCGCGGGGACGTGGTGAGTATCGCAGATGTAGGCTCGCGCATAGTAAAAAAGTATAGCAATATGGCAAGAATAAATAAATAAATATCAATTAATAGCATGAACTCGTAAGTACGAGTAGATGACTAAATAATACGTCTAGTTTCCTTTAGTTTCCTTTCCAAACCCTCAAACATCTGCTTGCATGGACAAAAGCACCTGAAATCAGAATTTACACCTTTCCACCACCTCTGCGTAGGAGCGTAATGCACGGCGCACACTCGGACCAAATCGATCAGTGATAGCCGAGCTCCTCTTTCACTCATTTGAAGGGAAATATGTGTTTTGAAGGCACACTGAAGTTTCCGAAGGTGTATCCTGACAATGGCACACAGGGAGTCGAACTTTTGAGTAGCTCAGAGGGTAGCTTTTTGGTAACCCATCTAAAATATCTCCTGATCTAGCGGGTCTTCAGGAAAACTGTAAAGCTTGTTGGAAAGAGAAAAGATGGGCGCTCTGAAGACGGTTTGTTCTGGTGAAATTGCATTTGAAATAAGTAATCTTCGCGTGAAGCATAAAAACCCGCTCGCGATTTACCCCTAGCTCATCCGAAACCCATCCGAAATATTTCACGAACGGGGAAACATTCAGATTGCAACTAGGTAGAAAACGCAACAGTAGGAACATTGCCTTTGCATGCTGCTAACCATTCCTCAAAAGCCGCGCACCTAAAAGAGATATAACCCCCGAAAAGACCCCAGGACGTTGGCAGGTCCAACAACCGCGCTCCAATGACGTTTTTCCAAGTGAAAGCGGTCGCAACGTTGCGATCGATAATAGCCAAGTATAGAACGATATACTGCCGCCTGGTTATCCATTTTTTCATTTGGCTCCGCATTTTTTGTATTTTTCATGTTTCGCTTTGTTGTGTCGTGCATGTTTTCATGATTTCCCCGTCACCATTCATTGAATGCACATCTGGGGCCTGACACGCTGACCTTGGGGCTATTTTTTCACCAAGTTAGCTTAGTTAGCCCCCATGCTGTACCCTGTATGTGTTACCTTCATTGGCAACTTGTTGCCAACCACCAGGCAAAGAGTGGTTGCCTTGCTTCCAGAAGCTTTTGGTTCCGTGCCGAGAAAGGCAGCTGGGTCATTTTTGAGGTACTTTCAAAAATCGTATTTTTTTACCAGAAGATGGCCGCTGGGATAGTAGTTTAGACAGCGATCGGAAAGAGCTCCAGCTAAACTTTAGGATCTCGAGCAGTGTCATTTTCAAATGTGTGACCCTGAGCTGTGGTGGAGTAGGCAAACATTGCTCGGTTGTGGGACCAAATGGTGGGGATTTTCATCCCCCCTTTGCAGTTGATTACAATAGGGTTCGCTGGTTACCATAGCGCTAAGAAGAAGGAATTTCTTCCAAGGAAGAGAGCCTCACCATATACACCGTTTTAGCGCCCTACTTGATTGATAGGATTGCGCGACCGGTTCTGTCATTTCTGGGGGATGTAGCCACTGGCGCTTCAGGGGGTGATTCATCTACAGGGGGGAGGGGGCAAAAAAGACACTTTGGCCGAGTCACATATCAGCAAAGTTTTCGCAGCCCAGACAGAGGACGTGGATACGAGTACCAGTGCCAGTACGAGTGCCAGGGCGGGAGATACCCAAGATGTTCGATAAACAGGAGCAGGAGCTCGCCCTCTCGCCCATCACCTTCATGTACACCAAAATATGAAGTCATCTCCAGCCTGACTGGAGAAGACCTTTGGAATTCATGTCACCTCCAAACAGCTGCGAAACTTCTAGTATGGAGTCACCCATGGATAGCTACCAGTACTCTCGATCTGGAAGACCTCCAACATCGAGCAGCTCCGACAACGTCGCTACGGTCTAGGACATCATCTTCACCGCAGTCGCCAAGGCGCGGGTTGATGGTATGGACCGGAAGTTCCTGGAATGTGAAGACCGATATTTTCTTCGTGGACCCCGGACTGAAGTGAACGCTGACGGTTACATCGACCAACTCGTGGAGAATATCCTGCCTTCATGTCATCGCCTGTACCTTCTTGGAAACTTCGTACTGCTACAGGATTGGGTGCCTCCACACGGAATCGAAGGGCGTTGGAAAAACTCTCGCCTACTTGGAATGGAAGGGCGTTGAGTACCTGAAGAAGGTGGAATATCTAAGCAGGTCACCTGACCTAAACCCCCAATTACCTGGTTCGGGCGGAGTTCAATAGGGTGGTCTACAGTGGCGGAGAAATCAACGATCTCGCTGAACTCAGGCACCACTCGGTCGCGTGGCAGAATCTCTCGATGGCGCTCGTCCAGAAGGCTGTGGCGGAGTATCATGATAGTATACAATGTGCTGTTGAATATGGTGGTGGAAATGTCCATTCAGAATTTGGCAGGATGTAACTTCTAGTACCTCAAATCAAGGAAGAAAAGTGGTTTTTTGGCCCCCTGCAGAGACACCTATTCCATATCCAGTTAAAACGATGTCCAATCAGTAGAAACGACGGGAGCGGGAGAGAAGTTGTGGACAGTACCCACAAGTGCCCCTCGGAGTATCGGTCAACTCATGAGAAAAATTTTGACCGAACTTCAATATTTTCAAGGGAGCGAGGCCCTCTGTCATTTGTGCTTCTGGGACAGTCAAGTGTAAGGACTAGATAGCGAGTTGATTTGTACGAATTGGTTTTAATCAAGGAACACAGTAGGTCCAAATCCAAGGCAGGTGGCCTCCCTGGACGAAGTTTTCTCCCAGATAGAAGTCACTCAAGCGGAAGCGATTGGCCATTTCAACGCCGTACCATGAAAGTAGCATCAGGACCTAACTCAGAGAAATGCCGCTTGTGGCTCCAACCACGTTGTGGCTTGGTGGAGATTCATATAGCGAAGTGTGTCGAAAATGATGAATTTCAATTACCGTTTTGGATATGAGAACAGCGACTGCGAGGGACGGTAAAGAAGCTGTGGGATGCTTACTTAACACGCGTTTCATAGACCACACACCTGGATCTCAAATTACGGAATGATCTGATACGAAATTCTAAAATTGGTCACGAATTTTGGGACAACCTAATATAAAGCAGAGGTTGTGTGTATGTGTCTGTGTGTGTATTTGTTTTTATATCAATGTGACCGCTCGAAAATCGGGGTGCTACGTGAAAATACTCTCAGGGAATTAAGGAACTGATTATGTGTGGGATGGATGTGGCATGGGCCAACATTTGCAGAGCACACACAAGCTAGCCTAAGCTCCGCCCACAATGGGCGGGCGTTCGCCGAAGTGAACGGTGCCGAGGACAAAAACTCTTGAAACGCATCCAGAGCAACCCAGGAAATGGAGAATATGAGTCAAACTGAGCAATGTGTTCGCAGATGATGTGATGAAGAGACACCCACAGGGAGTATGTGGTGTACCAAACGGTTGGTGCCGTCTGCGATAGTTCATTTAGCGAATCCTTGACAATAAGGAGGGTGCCCTACAGAGAATTTTGACGACCGTCTTCTGCGAGGGGTAAATACAAGGAATAAAACAGTAGGGCATGATAATTTTTTTAGAACTATTTTTTTTAATCGTCCGCCAGACCCGGGCGGTCCGGCTGGTCCGGCTCTCGTTTAAAAGAGTCTTTCAAAAAAGAAATTTGAAAGAGTCTGGGGGAATAGCGATTCCACGTCGTGGGGAATACCCACTTTACGCGTGGAAGGAGGACCGGCCTTCGTTCGAA
The DNA here is from genome assembly GCA_036418165.1 of Cooperia oncophora. NCBI lineage: Eukaryota > Metazoa > Nematoda > Chromadorea > Rhabditida > Trichostrongylidae > Cooperia > Cooperia oncophora. The sequence continues at coordinate 48,181 of MU967136.1, read as the reverse complement.
AGTCTTGGGTGAGAGAAAAACTGGCCCTCTTCCGAAAATCTTGTGGAAGATACCGACTTCACGCGTGGAAGGAGGACTGGCCTTCGTTCGAAAGTCTTGGGTGAGAGAAAAACTGGCCCTCTTCCGAAAATCTTGTGGAAGATACCGACTTCACGCGTGGAAGGAGGACTGGCCTTCGTTCGAAAGTCTTGGGTGAGAGAAAAACTGGCCCTCTTCCGAAAATCTTGTGGAAGATACCGACTTCACGCGTGGAAGGAGGACTGGCCTTCGTTCGAAAGTCTTGGGTGAGAGAAAAACTGGCCCTCTTCCGAAAATCTTGTGGAAGATACCGACTTCACGCGTGGAAGGAGGACTGGCCCTCATTTGAAAGAGTCTGGGGTGGGAGGAGAATGGGTCCTCATTTGAATGATTTTGGGGGATTACCGACTTCACAAGTGGAAAGAGGACTAGCCTTTGTTTGAAAAAGTCTGGGGAGGGGGCGGGAGAATACCGACTCCACAAATGTAAGGAGAGTTGGCCCTCATTTGAAAGAGTCTTGGGTGGGGGAGAACCGACTCTCTTTTGAAAATGTCGTTGGGGAATACCCGCTTCACGCGTGGAAGGAGGACAACCCTTCTTCGCTGGGCGATTTGACTGGTGACAAAGAAGTAGCTTCTTCGAGCTGATCTGGACTATTCTCTCCGAGCTCCGCAATTTCTCCTTTGTCAAGGTTGTCAAAAGACCGAGGTTTTTCATGCACAGGAAGGGCTTGGATTCGTTGGAGTCCAGTGATGGGGCACATATGTGATGTCATCGGTGATGAGCATGTCGTAAGGTGAAATTCCATTTGCCGCTGCGATGGATTTTGAAAACTCTTATTAATGAAGATAGAAGTAGAAGGCATTCTTTTTGGAACTTCTTCAGAGTCCGACACTTTTATCATACAATATAGCTTGCAGTCAGTGGCTAGAAACGTGTCTCCATGATGAACTACGGTCAACAACGAACGAACTACGGACTGAAACGAGAAACAAAACATCCCCAGAATAAAGGGTTTCCACATTTGGAGGGTTCAAGGTGTGTCGACGATAAATGTAACAGTGGACTTCCTCAGTTGATGTACAATGTACAAGTAGTCCATCATAGGCAGTGCTGTATTTAGTCCATGCTTGTCCATGCCACCCCATCTCGAACGTGAGCTGGCCTCAATAATTGATTCTTTTGGTAGGGTTGGATTTTGGCACAGACAGCCAAGAAATTATATCCGTTTCTAATTGTAGTGTGTACAGCAGGTTCAGAAGCTTTATTTCTTATTTTCTGGAATGGCGAAGTTTCATATAGCTATCACTTGTTTTCACAGGTTTAAAATACTGTTAAGGTCAAGTACTCTCTGCCCATGTTGCGGGAAAGGTGGCGATGAAATCATATTTGAGTGGAATGCCCGAGTGTAAATTTGGTATAAATGATAAGATCGCTGTTGATGCAAAAGGAAAGGGAGGCAGTGATGAGCCAAACAAAGGGTGAGTCCTTCTTCCCTTATAAGGGAGCTTTCATATTTTTGTGGAGCTTTGTTACCGATGTCATTGACATTATTACGTTCGGGTTAAGCGCAATAAGCTGGTTTGATAAAGAGATAACATTGCTAAAGTACATTATGAACGAATGGTGAAACGAACTCATGAAAAAAAAACATTTGAATATCAGAAAACAAAATAAACTGACGAAATTTTGAATCTGATTCTTGTCGTTAAAGGACCACACCAGGATGTCAGTGATTTCAAAACGTGTGGGTCTTGAACTGCACAAGGAAATGCATCTCGAAAGCGCTCTTGCGCTATCGTAGGAGAAGCATTTCGATTTTTCTCCATCTTGCGAGCATGGAACTGAGAAATGGAGATCTGCGCAATGTATTTCCGCTCGAGTTGCGCCGTGGTTACTGAAACATGTCACTTCGGAAACTGCTCCTTGTCCACAGCGATAACATCCTTGAGCCGTCGCGTTATTTATCGTACAAGTCATATTCGATACTTCCTTAGTGACCATGTTGATATCTTCTTTAAGTGTAACTCAGAGTTCTGCCGTAACCAAGGTTGGTGGAAGTGCACCGACAGAGTTAGGGCCTCGCTTGGACTTGCCGATAAACACCCAAGGTTGTCGCACGGTTAGGCGATTTTTGTGTTGTTTCTCGAACGGTGCCGTAATGATGTTGTCCTTGCAGTTACACAAATTCGAGCTCTGCTGGTTGACATATGTATGCAGTTATGTGACACACCTCAATTCAAATTTTTTTTGCATGCTGGGAAAATTCGCATTTCAACGGTAGATGATGAGTTCCGTTCTAAATGGCGTTTCCTTCTTCACTGGTGATGGATTGTGTTCAAAAGTGAGACTCAGACTCACTCAGACAGTCAACGAGCTCAAAGTGAGTCATAACTTCCTATGTTGAAGAGGTACTGTCGTCTGGAGGAGTACTGTATCCTCTATTTGTTTTCCTCTGTCGTCTTCTGACTAGATCTGAAGTTCTACTGCCTCCTCCCATGACAAGGATCGAAAATCTCCCAAACTGCGTCATCATCCGGTACGTGAAAAATTCTGTAAAAGAGACAGCCACTTCTCAACTAAAAACAGGCGCACCTGGACCTGCACAATTTCCACAAGCCTAGCCTAGCCTGGCCCCTTGTTTTCACGGGCGAGATCAGGAATGAGCGACTTTTATTGAACTGCTCGCATTTACTTCCTTTGCAGCTTCCCGTATGAGCACATCGTTATGAATCGCCGGCTTTCTGGATTGTGTATCTCGTGAACGTTATGATTTCTTTTTGGTATACCAGATGCAAACCTCTCCAGAGAAAAGGGAAACGTTATTTCCGAAGTGTCGTTTCATTTCTGACGACGCGAATGTACGTTTCCTGATTGAACATGGTTAATTTGATCATGTTGGTCACATTTTTGAAAATTTCCCTTCGGTCGGTGAGTTTCTTGAGCAAACCTTCGCTGTCAAGGTGAAGATATCGATATCTTGACATGTTAGTGCTCTTGTAGTAGAAATGGCAACGATCGCTAGCAGAGGAGCAATAAGCAGTGCTTGAACGTCTGGCCTTTCTTAACCTCTTTGGCGGCATATGTTTTTGGTAGCCTTGAGCAGGAACTCGATGCCGGCCGCAGCGAGCTGCTCGCTGAAGAACCTGATATCCTAGTCGACATGGATCATTAACAACAACAGGTACATAGCAGGAAGCGTAGATTACTGCAATTGTAACGCACAGGACGGTCACGAAAGCTTTTAGTGTTGGTTGTGAGTTGCACTCTTTGTTGAACATTGCAGTTGTGCAAAACCAACACGTATCATCTGACAGAATGGCGCTGGAGGGCCCTCGAATTGGAAATGTACCAATTGCCAATACCAGTTCGCACGCCAACATCAAACAACGACGTGGAAGAACAACTTTTTCTTTCTTCATTCTTTTGAAAAGTGGTCACTCTATTAATCTAACAACAAGTGCACAAGAAAAAGTATAAATGTTAAATTCAGCAATCCGTTGGAGCCACGTTTCCCTGAATAAGTTGGGAAATGCGGTCCATTCCCGTATAGAGGCTGTCAATAAGCTTTCAGTCGACATTGTTCCATGATCAATGATTGCCTCTTTAAGCCCCCGGACATTTTGGATTCGCATTGTTCGCATAGATTTAACGCACCATGAAGCCCCACACAATCTCGACTGGTTTTAAGCGGGGCTATTTGCTGGTCAGGGCAAGTTGGCCAGCGATTTGATCGCGACTAAAACACGCTCGAGTGCTTCGGCTGGCATGAATTGGTGCATTATCTCAATGAAAACGGGACTTTCTTGCCGCTTACGCCAGAAAGAAAGGAGACCTTGTGGCATGACGTTCAGATAATTGGAAGGAACCATTTTCTTCGATACGGAGCACAGCTTAAGACGTTCCGTTGATGTGATGGCAGCCCAGACCATGACACCAACTCCTCTGAGGCTACGCCTGGGAAAAAGAAGCTTCTCATTCCTCAGCTCTGCCAGCAGAAGAAGAGCGTGCCGGTCTTCGTTTGGGTCTTTGCAGTTGGGTTTTTTTTTCTCATCATTTTTCTCACCAGAAAACGGGACCTAGAGAAAAGAAATGAAGAGACAGGACAGACATGCTGTACGGCACTCCAATCGGCAACATCTAGCAAAGGCATTTGTCAGAAGCGTTTCATATTCCCCTGGGGATGAAGTCGGGACTTTTTCAAAACGCGCCGAACAGCATCCTTCGGGACATCGACATTCCTTGAATCTTCTTAGCGATAATCTATCCTTTTTCGAAGTGTGATAATGGAATTCTACTTGCCATAGCCTAGAAAAGCAAGAAGTCATAATGATGAGAAGTTTTACCTAACAAAAATGAGATGCAGCGGGAAAATATGCGGTGGAACTATCATTTTGCTGCATTGTCAGAACGACCATTTTTCAAAAATTGACGAAAAAAAATTGTTCTCTCAAGTTAGTGTTTGGTGTTGACATGCACCGCATCGCATGATATGGTATCGGTAATTGCCACATCTTCTGTATGGGGGCATTATTAAAAACGTCGTGAAAGACGGGATGTTGTGAGATTTATGGTGAACTATCATTTTGCTTCGTAGTTATGTGTTAATGATCACTTCTGGAGAGTAACAGCTTCTCAGTTGGATATGGGTTTTCTTTTTTTGGAGCATGTACCCTTCTGAACACACTTCATATTTGTTGTCTTGTGCTCTCTACTTCTACTCCTCCCGTGATGCCTTGAAGCTTATTAGAGCCATTAGCCCAACTTGTTTGAGCACGCTGGTGCACCTGTCATCAGAATGAAGGCGAAGCATGTGAGTATCGAGGACAACGGAGTCGTAGACTGTATGTGGCTGTGCAAGGTGTTCACATAACTGGATTCCTGCGTGTCTTGCTGATCTTTTCTGTACTCTACTCTTGGTTTTTTCCTGAGATTGTACCTCTTACTTTATCTTTTTCGAGTAGATCCCTGCAGAGATGTATCCTCTGATGTCTTCTTTCTTTCCATTGGAGTGAGCGTGGGGTGATCTTAAAGTTCCAAAGGAACTAGCAGATTTACCGGTCTAGCAACTGCTTGCCAGCAGGTGTACGCATCACCGCTTCCCGCGTACTGCAGTTCTGTTCCTTCTATCCTTCTATGAGGTCAAGTATTCTTGCCATTCTCCAACTATTGCGTGGGATGTTTGGATCCGCTATAGCACGACTGCCTCAGTTCCGGACTCTTCTTTCCCTGGCGTTTCTGACTATGTTCAGTTTGGGCACTTCACGGAGGCTGCTCAGGTACATATTGTACCACGTTCTCCAAAATTGTTCTGTGAGTTTATGGATGATGCCAGCGGCGTTTCCGCTGGTTGCCCTGTCTGAAGTGATGAGAGCAGCGTACAGCATCGTGATGTGTGGAATGAAGATTTTCTTACAACCCCCCACCCTCCCCGAAACGAGATCTCGGTACGACCCCCCCCCCTCTGGCCCTAACTATAGGAACTAGAAGGATAGACGTATACGTAACGATTTGCCTGCTAGCTAGCCGAAGGAGGCTTCTGACACCGCCCGCAGCCCGCGATAGGCTTATTGGATAGCAGGTAGACGGAGGCCCTCAAAATCATCAAATAAAGACAATAAGTAAAATCACTACCTTCTAGGTGCTTGCAAGGCATATCCGGCTATCTCAATTTTGTTAGAGGGAAATACTAAAATATTACATTGAATAAACTACATAATTTGGATATAAACACTTGAATAGGACAAAATAACCGTAACCACATACAAATATTGCATAAATTAGAGATACTTATCTGTATTACAGAGTAGAGAAAAGCTTAAACATCGACCATACTCTGCGCGTAAATCTCTCAGGTAAGGAGAGCAGCCCTGAACGTGGCCCGAGCTGCGATTCGAGCGCAAAATGGCGCTGGAGCTTTGACTGTTGACAAGGGGGAATTGCGGCGCATTTTCCGAGCTTAATCACTTTTTAGGAGAAGAGCTCGGGAAAAGGGAGGCGGCATACCAACGCCATCTTTATACTCTTCCGTTTTCCACGTAGTCGCAATCTTTTCCCTCGTTCGTGAAATATTTCGGATGGGTTACGGATGGGTTAGGGGTATATCGTGAGCGGGTTTTTGATGCTTCATACGGAAATCTTTTCTTCCGAACGCAATCTTTTGCAAAACTAAGGACATCATCAAACGCCCAGGCTTTTCTCTTTCCTAGCGAGTTCTGCAGCTCCTTCGAGGACCCGCTAGTTTAGAAGATATTTCAGATGGGTTATTTTCGCGCGAGGTTCTTAGCCACACAAAAGCTTGACTCTTTCTGTGCCATCGTGGGATACTCGTTCGCGCACTTCAATATGTCCTCAAAACAAATATCTCCGTTGAACTGAGTCAAAGCGTAATTGTTATCGTCGATCGATTTTTCTCGTGTGTGCGCCGTGCATACGCTTCTACGCAGAGGTGCTGGAAAGGTGTAACCCTGAGTTTCGGTGATTTTTGTCCATGCGAGCAGAGTTAGGTAGTGTTGTTTTGTTTAGGGTTGGAAAGGTCGATACGCACAAATCTGTTTTAGATGTATTATTTAGTCATCTACATAATTACGAGTCCATGCTAAGTATTGAAATTGCTAGTCAATTGATTTGATATTTTGTAGTCTTCCTTACATTACGGATCCTCTGCTGCTTCTCGTCCGCTCCACCGAGCATAGCGATGACTTCTTCGTGCTACTCGATGATAACCGACCCCACCCTTACGAACCCCCCCCCCTCTCCCCAGCGGCCATGTACGACCTCCCCCTATGGGTTTCACATAACGACGCTGAACCCTGGATGAGAGTTTCCTCGGAGGGAGTACTGTGGATCTTCGCTGTGTTGTTGTTTGCTTTCGAGTGGATACGTCACTTCGACTTAGTTGATAATGAACTGATGGGTCGCACTGGTTTGACCTCGTCATAAAGTTCTCTTAATACGTAAAGGCCGACTATTAAGGCTTCCTTCAAATCCGGTCATGAGCGTAGTCAGTTCTGCTGTGGTCAAGATCCGGCTAACTGCTGTCTTATAAAAGGGATGCTCTGTAGATTTGTTCAGCCTTTCACATACGGCGTGGTATATGGTGTGATGGATTGACCAGACTGTGCCTTACCTCGCAAGGTTCGACTAGAAGTTTTCGTCTTCTATGACCTGTTGAACTGTTTCACGTAAAATTTGTTCTCCCAGAACGAACGAAGGGCCATTGCATAATGTAATTGTTGATGGTGGGCAAAGAACCTTCTTAAAGCCATTAATAATTTCTCCGTCGGCATGTCATGAATCATTTCAAGGTGTTTTGAAATTGTTGTCGTTGTCATGCCTCTGATGATTAGTCCGTACAGTTGTTGCCACGTTCATTCTTCTTTACCGTCAGGAGTCCAAAGTAGTCTGTGCCGACGTTTTCAGTTGATTTCGCCCGTACTACTCCCCTTTCAGAAAAAGGATCGATGACAGGATAACGATATGGTAAATTGTTAATTTTCTGGCAGGGACGCATTTTTTCCCAGGGAGGTTTGGACTCTCTTCTCAACTGTATCCAAAATGTTTCCCTTACTTGTGCAATAGTATGTGACGTGCTAAGGTGGAGTGGACTGTGTGCTTCTTCACAATGCATTTTGCCAGTGGTATTTTCGCACCTATGAAGAATGGTTTCTGCGCTGTTTCTGGAATCGGGGCTTTGTCGAAGCGTCCAAAACAGCGCAGAAAGCCGTTTTCGTCATGCTTCAAGTTCAGGCACTTTACGGATTCGCAGGGTTGCGTCGTGATGTGCACTTGCCGATAATTACGGATGGTGACATTCATGGCAGCCGTCCTTTCCATGGCAGCTGTCTCTTCTTGTGGGGAAAGGTATGTTGTTCAATCCTTACATTTGCGTGCTGGAATGGAATTCTAAATGCAGCCTTTCAGCTGAGCATTAACTTGTGCGATTCCTCCGAGGAAACGCAAAGCATCGGTATTTGTAGCAACTGCCGAATTCAAGGTGTTATGCCGTTTGCAGTAAAGTGACTCATCCATCTTTTCTCTCGCTTTTGCCTGTCATTGATAAGCAATTCTAAATTTCATCTTCCTAGGTGTCTCCAGTCACATCTTGCAGAAGCGCGAAGATTTTGCAACTCTCAGGCCATCGGTTATCAGGAACTTTCAGTAAATCGGGTCCTGTCCACCATCTCGTGGTTGGCCGCACCAGTCGAGGTTAATCCCCTGGTTACATGATGTGCGGGATTGTCTTTTGTGTTTACGTATCGATCGCACGGGGACATCGATAAATTGAACGAATCTTCTAATCTCACTGACTCGATTTTTCACCAGAACGCGCAGTCCTTCTGGATTGGACACATTGATAGGCAGCTTAAAGCTGTCTGTGAGTCCGAGAGAATAGTGATGGAAGAAATTTGTACTGTTCTTCAGCTCATTGTGGACTGAGCAATTCTTGCTGCCAAGTGGCTGCATTGGTTTCCATTTTGGGAATCGTGGGCCGCTCTTTAGGGTTTGGCAGTCTTGACTTACATTTAGCAAACAAGAGATGTGACTCCGAGTATGCAACGAGGTACGTGCGCGCTGCCATAGCACTGCTGCTTGCATATGCGAAAAACACCAGTTGTGCTTCTGTATCGAAGCCATTCTTCGTGGTAGTAGTCGCCGATAGCCGCTAATGGCACTGCGAATCTAGTTCCATCCCATCTCGTGCTCTGTGGAGAGTTTTACGTCCCGGTCACTTTCATCTAGATTGCCATAGGGTTTGTAAAAACAGCTTCGCTTTAGGTAACAGAGGAGTGAGCCATTCCATACGATCGGAGATCAAGGCACCTTGTTTAGGAACTATTTCTTCTAGTCAGCCCTGTTTTCTTGGTAATTTTCCCCTCGATCGATAGGAAACCAGTCCCAGACCATGCCAAGCACTTTCAGGCCTACTGTTTGAGCTTCTATGTTCCTGTGAATTTGAGCGTTCGTATTATCTCTGTCGGTCTGGAATCCGCAGAAATTCATGTTCATCGTCTTGAAGAGAGATTTTTGGTCCTGATATTCGCTACGGCTTCTTATGGTGTTGTGGCAGTAAGAATCACCTTGTCCACATACACGTTAGCTGAACTTTAACGTTGACAAACTTTGCCTAAATTGTTTGTTCCGAGTGACGCACGAGATCCTATCATGCAAGCTTAGACTCTATACTGCACTATTTTTGGAAACTGGGCGTGGCTTTCGAAGTGGGCACACAGTGGGCAGAGCTCCACGTAGCAGTCCAAGAAATGCAAAAATTTTGAAAAATATCAAAATTCCGCAAAAAGCAAGTGGGCGTGGCCAAGGGGGGCCAAAATTGCTAGCCCATAGATGCGTACCTCCTTTGTGCGAAGAGTGGACGTGAAATTAAATGAAAAAATTATGATACGAAATTCGCAACAAACCCGTCAAGCAATGGGCGGGGTCGGTCATTTGTCGATGTGCAGTCATTTTCAGTCCAAGTGTATGTGGGAAATAGCAGAGAAGAAAAAGTCACAGAAGCAGAAGTTATGAAACAAAATTTGAAAATCTATGTCCGCGCTGACAAGTAGGCGTGGCCGTCGGGGCGGGGCTCGCAGTGTGTCTGGCGTGATCTGGTTGATGAATTGCCCGGTCTAAAAAGTGTGGTGAATTTGATTTGAAAAGTGGTGAATTTGGTTTGAAAAGTGGTGAATTCGGTTTGAAAGGTGGTGAATTTGTTTTGAAAAGGGTGAATTTAAAGTGAAAATGGTATATATGTCCTTGCATTCTCTTTCACCAGGAAACGAAGTCAAGCGACGAAAATAAGGGTACATAACTCTTATTCATGGATCCGGTTCTGTTGAGGAGAATATGCTCTCTTCTCCGTGGACCCATTGTCCTTGCCATTTGCAAGGTGACTCGATACGCAGCTGCAGTAGCGTGCCACTTTCCGCTTGAAAGTGCGCGGAGCGGGCTGCAGCGTAATGTTGTCCGGATGCCGTTCGATACTGCTCGCGCTGCCACACGCGTAACCGTAGGCAGATGCATGCTGTCCGCATCCTCTCATTTTTGTTTCTTCTCTACAGCTGACTGCATGTTTCGCTACGCTGTCTTGGTATCGACGTGAGTGCACCTTGGGGATTGCGCGGCGGAGTCTCAAACCCTCTATCGTCATACCTGCGCGTTTTCGGGCGAAGGCCAGTTTTGCACCTTTCAATGGAAATACCTCGTTCATACATAATGGGTTTCTGCGCATCGAGTTTCTACATGGCCTTGGAAGCTAGAAGACTCTCTTTCTAATAAGCACAACAGCCCTGCCGTAGCTTAACCATGGCATGAATTCCCCCGCCGCGGAAAATCACAAAAATGGCACGGAGAATTTTAGGTGAACGCGATTTTTTTACGTTTTGAAAGTCATGACGTCGTTCAGAGATAACGTAGGAGACCTCACTTTGGGAAGAATGATGTTTTTTCTTTCTAATGAGCGCAACATCTTTGCTGTACTTTGATTATAGCGAAAATTCGCCCGTCGCGGATTTCCATTTGAAGGTCAGCTTCAGCTGCAGCATGAGGATCCCCCCCCCCCTCAAAGCCCTCATTTCCACCTAGAAAGCTCGGCATACCCCTATACGTCCACCCACTCCTCTTGAAGTGAATGGGCAGCACAGAGGCGCTGATCACTACCTCTATGGAATGCATCACGTATTTGAGCGTCCCTTTCTGAGCGCACCACTCATCCTACGTCCCTGCTGCATTAAGTACTCGTCCTTTTGAATATGACCCCCCATCCCTCCCTCCAAATGGAGCAAATGCAACCGCGGATTCCGCGACGTATGCTTGACCCTGGTTCGCATCCTCTTACAGGATTGGGGGGGGAGGCGAGTCACGCTGTTGAATGCCCTTGAAGACCTGCCACGGGCTATCTAGGAACCACCCCTTGCAATGTGGAACTCCAATTTGAGGAGCTACAAATACTCGTTGAGACCGTGATGGAAGACCCCTTCACATTAGACAAAGGTTAAATGAAGACAGGTAACAGATTATCACGGTTTTAGTAAACGAACATGGAGCGAAACAGTGCATTGCAGCACAGCAGCAATGTTTATAAAGAGATACAGATAGAAGTCAACACAGCTGCGGACTACAGAAGACAAGGAATTAGAAGTAGAGGAAATGGGATGCAACTGATCGCAGGTGCCAGAGGAAGACAGGACAGAGGAGGACATGAGTCGCAAAAGCTGTGGAATAGCAGCGCTCGGTCCACCGGTTGCACTCCCGCTCGACGCGAGTGGGGTATGACGACTGGCTTTCAGTTACGGAAATGGGGTTACTGTAGGTGTGGTTTCCCGCGTTTCATGCATTGCATAATGGGATCCACAGCAATTGCAACCAGAGCGGTCTTTTACTGGCGCCGAGATGGTTGGGTGCAAGTCACGACAGTCAAGGATTACAAGGAGAAGTGGCTTTGTTCTCAAGTTTCCTTTTGTCACGAGTGTACGACAAAGGGACTTGATCGGATTCGCTCCCTCCGTGCCGGTTATTTTGAAGAAGGGTTGCAGGACATGGGGAAAAGTTTCATTGCAATGGTACGCTCTTAGGTGTTCGATGTTCCGTGCTAGAAAGGAGTGTAGGTCAAAGGAAAACATCTCTCCAGGCAAGTTATTCTCTCATATATGATCGTTTCTGGACCTTTACGTGAAATTCTCGCAGTATTTAAGAGCGAGAGAACTTCTATGCTTCTTCGGTGTGTCCTCGCTTTGCAATTTTGATAAGCAAAGTAACTTAAAAATAGTGGTGACGGTGCAAAGGAGTACTGGTTAAGTTAACCTCCTCTCAAGGAACGTTAAAGCTCTTTTTGTGCCAGGGATGCGGCTAGCCTCGGCCTTTCTCATCTATTAGGTCATCCCATTCAAAGTGGCCGATGGTTTTTTTGAATAAAACAAAGAGGAGAATAGATAGAAAAGTGATATTTTAGCTTTAGGATGAGTAAATCCCTCCTTCACCAATGACCGCTCCCAGTGCCCCGAGGGCCTTTGGACCTCTGGTACCTTCGATTTTTCAACAAGTGTGGAGTAAATTGCTGTTGTTGCCAATTTCGGCAAATGACAAAACATTGTAGCGTCTGCCGTCGGAGAGTACTCTCAACTGAATAGAACAGTTGTAATCGCATGGCTTTATGACGGGCGAATGGGGCGATTGAACCTCAGGTCTCAGTATTGTTTGTGTCCCAGCACTGATCTACAATACAGTTACTCGGGTCTGGCACTATGACGAGCAACGGTGGCCTTCTTGTAGTTGTGTGGTAGCATCCATTTGTCGATCTGAATGCCGAGGAACAGGCAATATGCACCGACAGTGACGGATTTGTCCTCTGTATAGAGCCGCTTGAAAGCCACAGTGTGGGAATCCTTTGCTATGATGATCATCCACTTGCGCCCACGTAACTCTTCATGGTAGAACTCGGGCGGCTTCTCATCTGCATTCATAGAAAATTGACGATTGTGAGTTTCGACTCGAGGTCCGAGACCACCCATATTTCATCTAGGGCCGGGGTGCGTTTTCACAGTTGTGAGTGACATCTCATGCTGAGAACATTACTGCTAGAGGTATAGAATCGGTACTGCGTTCGTGCTTCTATAAGAAAATTGGGTACCCATGCGCCACCCTCTTGACCATCCTCAGTTTATCGGACATAACTCGGGCAGCAGTTGCAGCTGGGATGTCAGACTCGCGGGGAAGCTCGACAAGGGTCCAGGCTCTGTGATCAGAGACTTCATCCACCCGTTTTTCTTGTGCAGGATGAATATTATGGGACCATCCACGACAACAAATTTTTTCCTTTCTTCCTTGTACGGGCTCCTGAACCAAATCTTCCACCGTGTATTTCGAGAACACCCTTACACACAACTATGGTCCGGCGCAGGTCAAATTTGAGCAGCGCACTTTCCTTTTATGACGTCTGATTTGAAAAACCGGCGCCGATTTCGGGCTTCTTTTCAATTTCTCGAGAACTTCTTCAGAGGCTAGGTTCGCCAAATTTCACAGATACACAGCTTAAGGTACTAGCTTCCAAATGGTATAGTAGCCCGCTGCTCTATCCCCTTTGCTTTTCTGCCATTCCTCTATATGTGTCGGCCACTTTGAATGGGATGACCTAATACCTGCCTAACAATTTATCAGCATACGCCGAACCAATGACACGCTCTGAAAAAAATCTGCAAAAAAAACTAGCTAGCTTTTTGAAATGTCCCGATTGCCCTCAAATGCGCTGCTTAACATTGACATGCAATGAAACTGGTATCTTGAAATCTCAAGACACCAGTACCCACTGCAGTACCGGGAATTCTTATTAAGCATGATTTTCGATCTCAAAAAAGGTTAGTATCATGCACACGTGTTCATCCGTTGGGCGTTTCTCCCTCATAATTTTGAAAATTCCTGCTACTCTGATGAAAAAGCTAATAACCTCGTGTTCAAGTTGAGTTCGATTATTGAAGTGCTCAGTTCTCTTTACCAGCAGTTATGCTTGTCGAGGGTCCCTTCGATGTTTGCGGGAAAGGACAGACCCACGTTTATTATATTCGTTTTACCAAACAGACGCAGATCATTGGTATCCTTCACGAAATGGAAATGTCGATAATCGAAATCGTGAAGATGCTTGATCGCTATAAAATATAAAAAATGTTGCCAATTAATGTGGCAACGTTTAGCTGCGCTTACAGGGAGCTGAAGAACGAGCATAATTTTTCTCACATGATGCATGACAAAACGTTGCTCGCAGTGGACACTGCAGTTGAATTGCAAAAGGACAAATGTAAATGTAAGTCAAGACTTGTATATCAACACCAAAACCTCAACACTGAGAAAGGAATTTTCTTCCTCATTTTTCTATCACATTGGCTTTTCTGCACAATTTTAACCGCATGTTGTTTTCCTGGTTCTCATTTGGGCTTGCTCAACCGCTTTGTTTTTAACACTCTAAAAGTCGCCAAAACGAATTATTTATTTCATGTAATAAAAGGATGTGATACCAGCAAACAACGAGCAATACTTTTTTGGAGGAAAGGATTTGTATATGCGCGCGATTCCAGCGAAATAATTAATCTGTCAACTTGAGAAAGGGAAGGAAAATTTGCAGTACTTTGGACGTAAATTCGGACTGGCTTCACGGTTATCTAAAGATACCGATCAGTATTGTATTTATCTTCAATATTAGGTTGGAAAGAAGTCCTGCTATGCTTTGAGCAAACTGTTTGAGGAAAAATCTAAATGCATTCTGAATGTTTTCACCCTTGATTAGTATTTTGTTGTTCTAGTGAGAGTGTTCTCTGAGGTTTTTGCAGAAGAGTATGCTGTAGCTTTGTGGAAGCTTCAAGAGCTTGAAAGTTCCCCAAAGATCAAAGTATTTTTTGACCTATCTTGAATCATGAGTTCTTGCACAGCCATTTTGTCCTAGACGAGGAAGCCAATACCTGATTGTCTTCAGGTAGGACGTCGCTCGCCATGCCATAGTGTACCGCTGCAAACTGGAGGTATTTTAGTCAAAGGTAGGCAACGTATAGGACGGCCACCAGAATTACGGCCATTTACTCTACCCCTTGGGGTGCTGCCAAACGTAACCAGCCGTAAGTTTGCAAATCTCTAGGTACCTAAGTGACAACTACCATGCTTCCTACAAGGGGACGTCGTTCAGGGCGTGCCCCGCTTTCTCGGAATGGTTTTTTGAAATTGTAGGGCTTTGCACATGGATCACAAAAGTGAGCTTCGTACTGCCGAGCGGTCCCAGCAATGCCAAAAAAGGAGCAAAAAAACTATGTGAACCGCTTCCTTTCAGGCCTCTATGTGCCTTAAATCACTTGCAACTTTGGCCAGTTGCTGAACGGAGGGTCCTTTCAAGGAAACTATTGGAAACGAGAAGAAGAATTGTCGCAAATGGGGTCTTACTTGAGTCAGTGCCTGAGAGGTTTCTTAGAGTGGCTTCTTCAGCTCCAGAGCTGCATGAGTCATCGGTGACCGGGCAGCAGTTATGGGAATAGTGTTCGATTCCCCGCAGGCTGCAAGCTTTTGCATGTTTCAGCTTTTGCTTTCCTTCCGGCCATATATGTCCGCGCTTGAATGTAGCTCGGCCAACTGCCATTTATGGGCACATTTTAAATGGAGATACCCCATGACGGTGCTATTAAATTATTTCAACCTTTACATACCATCATGCAACATCGTGGCTGAAAGCTGATCATTATAGGCTGATCAATGTTCTAAACGAGTATGGCAGTCACTTATAGCTATGGTGCATATAAGTGAGTGCCATATTCGTGTCTGTGTCGAAAGTGTATGTAGCAGTGTAGCGCTAATGTCCGTATAGCAACTAAACGTTGGGAACCTTAACCTGTCATTCATGTGAATAGGCACTGGAGCGCAGACAAATCAATTTCTGTGCAGTGCAGGAAACAAGATGGTCCAGTTGCAAGTCGAGCGACATTCGTCGCAGCTTCATCACCAAGTGGCAAGTCAAGGACCACCAATGATGTGGGCACTATCGTCTCTCGACGTTTTCGGGACTCGCTAGCTAGCGTGGAACTTTTAGACGATCGCTTGATGAAGATTGTTCTTGCTGTCGAGCAGCGACTGTACCACTTCTTTTCTGCATATGCTCCGCAAACGGGATGCGCTGAACAATCAAAGGACGAGTTTTGGACTCTGCTTGAGGAGAAGACAGCTGAGGTACCGTCAGAGGACGTCGTAATTGTCGCTGGTGACCTTAACGGGCACGTGGGCGCAACGAAAGACGGTTACAGCTGTCATGGTGGTTTCGGTTATGGGACACGTAACGCCGATGGCGAACGCATCCTGGAATATGCAGAAGCCCATAATCTCGCCATCGTGAACACAAAGTTCCGTAAACGTGACTCCCACCTGATAACCTTCTACAGCGGAAGCGCCAGAACACAAATAGACTTTGTTCTTGTCAGGCATCGCGATCAAGGACTTGTCACAGACGCGAAGACCGTGCCGTATGAGACAGTAGCCTCGCAACATCGCCCGCTTATCTGTACGCTAAAGATAACACCGCCCAGGTCGAAAGATAGAGCGATGTGGTCCCGAGAGAATCAAATGGTGGCATTTGAAAGAAAAGGAGGCAGCTGTGATCTCTCGCATTCGATTACCAACCGTCACAACTGTCGATGAAACATGGAAGAATGCCGCCAAAGCGATAGTTCAAGCCGCTCGCTCTGAACTTGGCACAACGAAACCTGGAAGGCGTAGAATTGAAAAGCAGGCATGGTTGTGGACAGATGACGTCAGGGTAAAGGTTCACGAGAAGAAGAAGCGCTATCACTTGTTCCTTGAGACAAGTCAGCTGGCAACTGGCAAAAATACCAGAAGCGAAAAAAGTGGCAAAGAAGGCTGTGGCTGCTCATTTCGAAGAAATCAGCAAGAAGCTGGAAACGCGCGATGGCGAACGGCACATTTACCGACTTGCCAAAGCTCGTCACCGCCAGGCCGAAGATGTAGAGAAGTTCTTTGGCATCAATGACGAGAAGAGCCGTCTTCTGATGGACAATCTCTACAGCAGAATATACACACCCGGTCATACCTCATGTCATACATGGTCCCGTGCAGAGAATAACCGTGAATTAAACGGACTTGGCTCCCAGGAAGATGAGCAACAGGCCCTGACGAAGTGGCGGTCGAAGTATGGAAGTCACATTGCTGGCATTCTGCCGAATGGTTGACAATGTTCTTCAATCAGGTCGTTGCAGAGAAAAAATGCCCCAAGTATGGCGAGAAAGCTTGACTGTTCCGATCTGAAGAAAAAAGTCTGTCCTGCAGGCTACTTGAAATAATGTCTAGTTCGCTTGCTCTCGCGCAGCATAAAAATATTTGGGAGAATTATTGATGAGCGTATTCGTGCTATACCAACGAGTGTGGCTTCGTGACCGGTTGTAGTGCCATCGACGCCATACATGCCGCTCGCCTCTCCCTAATGGAGAAACATTGTAGGAGGGAGAAGTACGTCCATCAGCCTTCCTTGATTTGGAGAAGGCTTAGATCGTGTCCCACGTGAAGGTTATATGGTATGCCTGCCTTACGGCAGCACGGCGTTCCCGAAGAGCTGATTGAGTGGGTACGCATCCTGTACTCCAG
The DNA here is from genome assembly GCA_036418165.1 of Cooperia oncophora. NCBI lineage: Eukaryota > Metazoa > Nematoda > Chromadorea > Rhabditida > Trichostrongylidae > Cooperia > Cooperia oncophora. Next base: position 31,042 of record MU967136.1, on the reverse strand, counting down.
CCCGATGAGTCGAGTGCGAAGTCCAGCAGGCTATTTCGATGGAGTTCCCCATCACAGTTGGAGGTGCACCAAGGCTCTGCGCTTTCCCCGCTGCTCTTCATTGTCGTCATGAACGCCATTTCACGGGACCTCCAGAAGCCGGCTCCTTGGACGCTTCTCTACGCTGACGATGTGATGCTCGCCTGCGAGGATAAGAATGGTCTCGAGGAACAAGTGTGAGCTTGGACCGTTGGCGAAATTCGGACTAACAAGAAAACCGAGTACACATCGACAGCTGGGGCTGATAGTCACATACACCCCAATGTTTGTGAGCGTACCATGTGTCTTTAAGTGATCCCAGGGTGGCATCGCTGCGGCTGATCAAGGTGAGCCATAACTCCGTTGATCGATATCGCTGGATGTTTTACTCTAGTCTTTTTTTCGATCAACGGAGTTATGGCTCACCTTGATCAGCCGCAGCGATGCCACCCTGGGATCACTTAAAGACACATGGTACGCTCACAAACATTGGGGTGTATGTGACTATCAGCCCCAGCTGTCGATGTGTCGTGGTCTCCCTGCCCGAAACTACACTGGGTTGAGTAAAAGGCCGTGGGAAAGTCTAATTCATCCATGATCCGCCTACCGTTAATGCTGACAGCCGTTCCGCGCGGCCCGTGTCGCGCGCATCTCTCTTGGCTTTCTGCCGAGTCCTATAATTGCCCTTTGGAATACAGGTAAGACGCAATTTCCTGGTGCGGATAACATTTTAGGCGCTGCAAAATAGAACCGAAGATGATGACGAGGGCCAGAACTCGAGTGCAACTGTGCTGCTTCTGCAATATCCCTCGGAGGCCGGCGCATTCCCATGAGACATGAAAATAAAAACGGCCTAGACGTCCCACACGTTATTTTAATACAAGCAACCCGCAATTATCTGATGCGAATAACATTTGAGGTGTTGCTCATGCTGCAAAGTCCGAATAGAAGGTGATGAAAATGACAAAGGCTGGAAATTATGAACAGCGAATGAAGACGAAAATAAAAGAAAAATGAAAAGTTTAAGGAATCGCAAATTAGTTAAAATCGCGTGTAAATTTCTGCAATCCGGCGCGAATTTGGCTCCAATGCCACAGAAATACTTTAAACTAACGATGGGAGCTAAGGCCGCTTTTATTCTCATGTTCTCTGGAAATGCGCGGCCTCCGTGGGATATTGCAGAAGCAGCAAGTTGCTTTTGAGTTCTGCCCTCGTCATCATCTTTATTTCTTATTTTGCAGCACCTGTAAAGTTATCCTCAGGAAATTGCGTTTTACTAGTATTCCAAAGCGCAATTACAGGACTTGGCAAAAAGCCAAGAGAGCTGCGCGCGACACGCACCGCGCGGACGGCTGTTAGCATAGAGGGGGGTCTGGGCCGCAAGTTGCATTTTGGGCGGAGCATGGACGAATTAGACTTTCCCACGGCCCTGTACTCTAACCCCGTGCAGTTTCGGGCGGGGAAACCACGACACATCGACAGCTGGGGGGGGGACTGATAGTCACATAAACCCTCAATGTGTTGAACCTACCATGTGTCTCCAAGCATGAAGTAAGTAATATTAGTTACCTTCTCGACCTCACTGTCGAGAACGTCATGCGTCAATTTGAACGCGAAGACCTGGAGTGAAGATGGATGGCTGACAGCTGCACCATCTCCGCTTTACTGTAAGC